>CM041778.1:16818255-16973959 GCA_023374045.1 Limonium bicolor | reverse complement strand
CATCAACAACAAATTTCTGGATAGTCTGGGTGAGGAATGGACCGAGAGCGTTATCTCCACGAAGGCGTCTAAATCTAGAAAATGGACTTTGACTGACTTGGGATCCTATCTTCAGTCCATCAATAAATACAAGATGAATATCAAAAATAGAGGTAATAGTTCTCACTCAAACCATGCTATTTCTTTTCCAACGTGAATCAAGCTTTGCAGGTAAAGACTACACCCAGCCAGACAGCAGTTCACCAGAATGAATCATTCCACTATGACGCTACCTCTCCAAATCAGGATTTAATCCAGCAGCTTCGGGACACTCTGATTGACGGCATAATAGAAGAAGGATCAGCGAACACCTTCGAAGACATGGCCATGCTGGTCAAGAACTTTAAGAGATTCATGCGAGATCGATCAGAAAGGAACAGTCCCAACAGGTTCAGCCAAAATCAAAACCGTCAATATCAATCCTACAACCGTAATCAGCAAGGTACTACGGGAACTGGAGACCGAGTATGCTTCAAATGCCTGAAGCCGGGGCACTACGCCAACAACTGTCCTCTCAAGAAGAAAGATGATCGTGAGCAATCATCACTAATGGCAAATTCAGCATGGGGAGACTCTGACTCAGAAGAACCTGAGATGGGAACGTCAAGCCTAATCTGCCTCATGGCTCACAAAAGTCAGGCATGCAAGAGTCCCTCTTCAGAGGTAACTGAATATTTCTCAGATTCATGTGCTATTCCTTCTTTAGATTTATCTACTTACTACATCGACCCAAATCATCCTGAATTTGAATTAACTGAAGAACAAGACAGAATAGCCTCTCTTTATGAAGAAATCCATGTGCTAAAAGGTCATGTCAACAACGATCGTCTAAAATTGCAAAAATCTGAAGAAAAAGCCGAACAACTTGAAAAAGAGCTAAAAGATGCTCACAACCTCATCAACTCCTTACAAACAACTCAAGTCTCTTCCCTACAGAGAAATCGTTCAAAATTCCACAAAATTTTTCAAACCAATCACCTTTGTTCGTGAGGTTGCTGCAATGCAAAAGCCAAAATTCTTTGAGAACGAACTCCGTGAGTCAAAAGAAAGACAGTTCGACTTGAGAAAGAGGTCGATTCCCTGAACATCGCTCTTACAAAGGCACGGATGGAATCGGTCTCATCATCTAATCCCCTAGTTGGCTGAGAAATAAGGGCAAAGTAAACCTACCAAAAATAGCCACAAAACCCAATGATCTTCAAAGAAGGAAACTCCAAAAGAAAAATTTGAAAACAAATTCCGTTGGCAAAAGAAGTACGTTCATCTACCTTCTTTATTAATTGTGGTTACTGTGGCTACGACGGACATATTCACTCCTCGTGTCATAAGCTATTGGCAAAGATTTATCTTTCAATATGCAAACGTTTTACTACTTTCAAAGCACGACATGGTTATAGCTCTCTTTCAAAGAGGGAACCCAAGTTCGCCTGGGTTCCCAAGTCTAATTTTGATTATCCTGTAGGGAGAGACCGTGGACAATGACTTGGTTTCTGGATAGTGGATGTCACGACATATGACAGGAGACCCTGACAAGTTCACGACTCTCTCTCAACACAACGGGGGGAGAGTCACTTTTGGCGACATGCTCATGGTGAAATCATTGGTATTGGAACCGTCGGTAATCCCTCTTCTTTAAAATAAAAAATGTTAATTTAGTAAATGGACTTGGACACAGTCTTCTAAGTAATCTCAATTTGTGATCTCTCTAATGTTGTTCTTTTTTCGGCCTCTGACTGCAAAATCTTTGACGAGCAAACAGGTCTGCTGAAAGCCACTAGTATAAGGGTGAACAATCTTTACAAACTATCTCTTGAAAACCCTAACCTAGATGGTATACTCTCTGTCTTAGTGTACAGGACAAGAATTCTCCTTATGGCACTTTTACCTAGGTCATGCACAGGCAAACTACTAAACAAAATCAAAAACAGAAATCTTGTAGTGGGACTTCCTCAGACAAACTCTTCCAGACCGACATCCTCTGTCCTGCATGCGTACAAGGGAATCATTCTAGAGCAAGCTTTCCAGGTAAAAAACAGATATGTCTACATCATCTCCACTGGACATGCTACACATGGATCTATGTGGACCAATGCGTGTTCAAAGCAAAAGTGGTAAGAAGTACGCTCTAGTCATCGTTGATGACTATTCACGTGGACATGGGTACTCTTTCTTAAGAACAAGTCGGAAACATTTACTGAATTCGAAACCCTATTCAAACTGATTACTAACAAAATGTCCACCTCTGTCAAGACAATTCGATCTGACAACGGTACAGAATTTTGCAATATTCAGTTTTCAGAATTCTGCAGGAAAAAGGGAATCATGCATCAAACATCTGCTGCTCGTACTCCACAACAAAATGGAGTTGTAGAACGAAAGAATCGCACGCTAGTAGAAATGGCAAGAACAATGCTCATCGATAGTAACCTTCCAGCCACATACTGGGCAGAAGCTATCAACACTGCAGCATACATCCTAAATCGAGCATCAATTCATCCATTCTTCGGCAAAACCCCATATGAAATTATCAAAGGCCGTCCACCTTCAGTCACACATCTACGGCGCTTTGGATGCAAGTGTTTCATACACAACAATGGAAAAGAAAATCTCGGCAAGTTTGCTTCTAAGAGTGATGAAGGAATCCTCCTTGGCTACTCATCACAGAGTCGAGCTTACAGAGTACTCAATAACGTACAGCCTGTCTCGAAGAAAGTCCTCATATTCGTTTTGAAGAACTCTCTAACTCTAGCGACTGTGAACACACACAAAATGAACCACACGAAGATGCCGCAGATACTACCTTCATTGAAATACCATTAGCTACTATCCCTGCACCACAAACATCTCTTGCAACAGACTCATCCTCTGACAGCGACGACGACCCTGATGACTCATTCAAAGATGCCTCACCCACTCCCACACAGGAGGAACCTACTTCCTCCACAAAACACAATGACACCCACACCTAACGATCACCCAAACACCAGATCACTCCACTAGTCTTCCATCAACCTCCGCAAGAAAATTTCAACAAGCCTCCGCTCATCCCATCTCTCAAATCCTGAGTGATCCATCCAAAGGAGTTCAAACACGTAGTGAGCTGCATCAGAATCTCTGTGCCTTCAATGCCTTTCTATCCAAAATCGAACCTAAGAATGTCAACCAAGCTCTACAGGATCATGACTGGATACTCGCCATGCAAGAAGAATTACACTCTCTACAGAGACACTCTGTCTGGAGACTTGTTCCATGTCCAACCAATCATAATCCAATTGGTACAAAATGGGTGTTTCGCAACAAGTTAGACGATCAAGGAAATATCTCTCGCAACAAAGCCAGACTGGTAGTTCAGGGATACGCTCAAGCTGAAGGAATTGATTACGATGAAACTTATGCTCCAGTAGCTCGAATTGAGGCAATTCGAATACTCGTGCCTACGCAGCCCATCGAGGTATAAAACTCTACCAAATGGATGTAAAAACTGCCTTTCTACCTGGATACATTGACAGAGATGTATATGTTGCTCAACCACCGGGTTTCGAAGATCCATATCACCCGGAGTAGTCTACAAGTTAGATAAAGCTTTATATGGCCTGAAGCAGGCACCTCGAGCATGGTATGAGCGTCTCTCATCTTACTTATTGTCTCATGGATTCATTCGAGGTGGTAAAGTTGACAAAACTCTTTTCACTCTCACAAAAGGTGAAGACATACTCATTGTGCAACTATACGTGGATGACATAATTATGGATTCACTATTCCTGAACTATGTTCTTTCTTTTCTGATCTCATGAGTAAAGAATTTGAAATGAGTGCTCTTGGAGAATTGAAATTCTTTTTAGGTCTACAAGTCACCCAACAGGAAAACGGGACTCAAATTCATCAACAGAAATACATTCACGAGCTGTTAATCAAATACAAGATGCAGGATTCAAAAGCCACACCACTCCAATGACAACAACAACAGAGAAGCTACATCTGGATGAAAAAGGAATTGCCGTTGATGCTACGCTATACAGAGGTATGATAGGTTCCCTTCTTTATTTAACAGCAAGTAGGCCTGACATTCTATATGCTGTATGTCTCTGTGCAAAATTCAGGCAAACCCAAAAGAATCACACCTACAAGGCGTCAAGCGAATTTTCGCTATCTGAAAAGTAACCAAGACCTGTACCTCTGGTACCCAAGTACTCCTGATTTCACTCTAATGGGTTTATAGTGATTCTGATTTTGCAAGCTCTTTATTAGACAGGAAAAGCACGTCTGGTACTGCACAATTTTTAGGACTATGTCTTGTCGCCTGGAGTTCAAAGAAGCAAAACACAGTAGCACTGTCATCCGCTGAGGCCGAATATGTCTCCGCCGCTGCTTGCTATGCACAGATTCTCTGGATACAACAACAACTACAGGACTATCTCATTCCTCCGACTTGTACTACAATTTTCTATGACAATAATAGTGCTATTGATTTATCTGAAAATCCTGTTCATCATTCCAGGACAAAGCACATTGAAATTCGTCACCATTTCTTAAGGGATTGCGTTGAAAAAGGACAGATACAACTAGAATATGTTCCTACTTCAGATCAACTTGCAGACATATTCACCAAACCATTGCAACGAGGTCCTTTTGAAGCACTACGTTCACAAACTAGGTATGACCCGTATGACTTAGCTAAGGTTGTATCTCCTTCTCGTGTTTTGTAAATATCTGGGTGAAATGTATGAATATGTCTGATGACCTAGTCTGTCTGTTAAAGAAACAAAGCACAGCGTAAAAACAAGATTTTAGTTTCTGCTAACTCACCTGCGAAATTCTCGCCATACTATCCGCAACACCCAGCTCAACCAATCAGCTCACATTACCCTGACACACGACGTCTACCTATATTCCGACGTCTATAACTCTCACTCCCCATGTCCAATCGCACCTAAACCTGATCTCTGTGCTTCTCTTCGTCTTCTACACTCGTTTGCCTACTACGATCAAACTCCGATCACCATGGCTTCCAACCCTAACCCTAACACCATGTTTTCCGACGCCGAATTACCTAATGACCCTCTACTCCTCCAAGCTCTAATCAACAAACTCACCAACCTCCAAGCCAAACAAACCCCTACCTCCACCTCTGACTCAACCGCCGTAGCCCCTGCAATGTCAATCGACACTCACCCCATCAACACCCCACTACCCCCGTCACAACTGAACCCACCGCCATAGTCCACACTACGACATCCACAAAATCAGACGACACCCCATCCCCAACCAAACAAACACCTCACCACCCACCCCCCCGACCATACCCACCCCGATACTATCACAAAATCTCCGACCAAACTTCAGTTCGGATCTCTTCCACCCGCTGATGAAGAAGCACAGAACCCACAACTCAACTCTCCTGCTAAAGAACCCACTGAGGTGTTTGACCTCGAAGCCCAGCCACTGCTCCTGAATGTTCACCCCCACCCAAGAAAACTCGTCGTGCTAAATCCAACGTCCCCCGCCCTCCAGCTACTCGAACCCTTTGTTCTCGAGCCAAACATCCTCAGTCATCTTCAAAACCCAGTTCTGATGCTCCTGTTCCTGCACCATCCCCTATCGTCACGGCACCAACTACTGAAGAAAAACCACAAATAGACGATGAACATCATTGCAGGGGGAGTCGAGAAGCTGGCAGAGGAGTTCGGGAAACATTTGCTGAAACTCTGGAAGCGGCTAAGCGATTGGATGGCGCTGGAACTTCGGGGAAGATGGAGCAAGGGATGAGGACACAGGATGGATGGAGGAGATGACTAACTATTTTACCCCTACCCCTTTTCTAACCCTTAGGAAGTACTGACTCATGAATACTTTTGATTACGCTGGTGGTTTGTTTAACTGACTCTTTCAAATTATGGTTTTTTTTGGATATTTTTGTGCGTTTCCCCTGATGTTGGCAAACGGGGGAAGCGGTTGTATCCCGCGGCTGGTGTCTGCGGGTAACTATGTGTGGATGATGAGTGCCTCTGAAGGCCTCATTTGTTTGTTTGGTCGTTTATTTCTACAACATGGTATTGAAGTAGTTTACGTACTATGTTTTTTTTATCGTTCTTATCAACTGCATTACCTTAAGGGGGAAATGTGTTTAAGGGGGAACAAAACAGAAAGTTGTTCTCCCGAGATAGTTGCTCCGCCTTGTTGTCTCTGGTTTTTGCAGGTACATCCTATACAAACCTCAAATCTACGCTGATACACTGAGTTTGCCATCATCAGCAAAAGGGGGAATTTGTTGAAGACTTAAGTTTTGCAGATGATTGCCTCCTCAGTCAAAGTAGCGATGCAGAGAAACTAGGCGCAATACAGAAAGACGTTCCACTATCACAGTTCGAGTACCTCTGCAGAAGCATCTGTCCACGAGTTCCTATATGCCAAGAAACGCGACGTTACTGAAGTAGTTGCAGAAATCTCGCATAGTTGGAGCAATAGCAAAACGTGAGAACGTGACGCACAAGGAGGTCCACAACTCCGATACTTGTGGAACCAACCCAAGGAGTCGTTTTACTTGAAGACTTCACCGAAGATTTAGGAGATCGTTACCAAGTATATAAGCATGCGAATGTAATTAGTTATTTGTGCATTCGAGATTATTCAGAGAGAAACTTCGCCTTGAGAGAGAAAATATTCTTGAGAGATCTTAGTGAGATAGTGTCAATTAGCTTAGGTATTTATTACCTAGAGAGCACACATAGAACACTCCCCTTTACTCCTTGTGACGCATTGATCAAAGCCGAGAGTAGAGCGAGTGTTGGATGAGACAGAATACTTCTGTCGAATCCCAAGATAGGAAGCCAGGTTGTAATTCACATTGAGTTTCAATACAAGCAGAATCCTATCTTGTTAAGTTTAAACATAAGCTTCCGCGTTATTTTGCACACCTTTACTCTTCAAGCAGAGTTGGTCTGAGACTAACACCTCAGACCTACTCGGTCAGCACCCCGATCCCATCAGGTACCGCCCTAAAAATGCTTAACGTTTTAGCATTTCTAGGGTGGTTCTTACGGTGCTTGGGGGGGGGGGGGTAGGGTAGGGTGGGGTAGGTAATCTTTTGGCATATGTTCTACACTTTATATTGCAGTTATGCCTCGACAAGTTTTTAGGGTTTGTGGTTTAGGTAACGACCCTAAACCCTACATACAAACCCTAAAATGCCTTCGACATTTTTAGCATTCCTAGGGCGATTTAAGGGTGTTTGGGGGGTACGTAGGGTAATCTTTTTGGCATTAGTTCTACACTTTATATTGTCATTACTGACTCGATAGGTTTTTAGGGTTTGTGGTTTAGGATTTAGTGTAACATCCATTTCCCATAAACCCGATTAACATCTACATGCTACCGCCGTCATGTGCCCAACACACAAGACAAGGCCTCCAAAAACCAAACCAAACCACTGACCAACCAACGTTGTGATGACAGAGATAGCTTACCATGTAACAGCCTAATTCAGACTTTAACTATAACTGTGAGCCACTCTACTACTCAGGCTTAGCCCAAGTTTTATCAGAAATCCCAAACATCAGTCTACCCCAGCCCGCTCTTCGTCTTCGAATTTCCAATCTACACACCTGAAAAAAAACATTGCTGGAGGGGGTCAGCCCAGCTACTGAGTAGTCATCATGCAATCTTCCTGAACCCTCAGAATTAACCCAGGTATTTACCAAGTGAGCATGCAGGTTCGTTTCATGCAAATTCTAATTTATAAATATATAACAACATGCTTAACATACAAATTAAAATAGCAATAAACATATCATATAACGAGGCATAACATAAGCCACACATTCACCATATTCAGGTTCCAAGCATAAAGTTCAAGCAAGACAAACCAGGCATAACATAAACATCTCCATCACCATGACCAAGTTTCACACATAAGGATCAAAAACGATTCAGTTGTTTTGTCAATGCCTTCTGGCGATTGTTAGCTTTAGTTAGAGATCCTCCAATATTCCATCGTGCGTGTCCTCACATAATTTCACACGTGTCACATGTTAGGAAGTGACACATACCCTATTAGAAGGTGGGTCAACCTGGGCAGTGGCCCTTATCATATCAACAGCACATAAGCCTCCTTGAATCATACCATCATACCAACATCTGAGCGGACCAGTTTAGTCGTCATCCACTATCATACCAATACCAATATTTGAGTGGGCCAGTTTGTCGGCATCCACTCGGTGCACCATAATGCGCGACCAAGAACCCCGTAGGTATTCTTGTACCTAAGCTACTCTCATAACCACATTTACCCGTTAGCTAAGCACTGGTTAGGGTAGTCATACATATAGAACACAAATCATTTAAACCATGGGTTAGTGCATATACAAGGTCTCTTCCAATTTCTTCCTAAAGGTTTTCGTAGGAAGGTATACCATAACGTCATAACCAAACTTCCCATCTCATGATATTGTAACACCATGTTACGTTTTTTCCAAGTTACTCAGTGGTAACACACAGTCTCTTAATGTATATATCTTGCATACTACATGTATCTTTATCCCATTTACAAATTCGAGTACTCAATTGACAAAACTTCCATTCTCGTTTGACTAATCACAAAGATGTCGTAGTGATATCATAGCATAAGGTAAGTAATTAGAGTTACCATCACCAATCAACATGTTGTCTGAAACAACATAATTTTGCCATAAGTATTTAAACACTCATATCTTCTTGTCACACAACACATAGTTATCCGGACCCGAGATAAACTTCGGCCATTCGGATCACACAACAACATACCTGAAACATGCAGCTTTATAATATGCTAACCATGAGTATCTATCATCAACATCTTGCCATGAGCATCCTTTTCCGAATCCTAGAGTATGAGGAGAATCCATTTGTTAATTCCTAATCTTCATCATCATCATATTCCTTGTGTATTCTTCATACTTAAAGTAACATAACTCTTTTACTTGCCTGTTCCACCAAAACTAGTGCAAGGATTTGTAATTATCGCTACTAATTTCTCTTATGAATATTCACTCCTTAAGCTATACTTGATAACTTATTTGTGTGTGGTTGATTTAGCTGGATACTGCATTCTGTAATTGGATTTTATTTAACTTGAAACAAATTTGATCTGGCCTAACCAAGATTCCAATTTATTTGAATAGATAATATACACCATCTACTAGCTCTCTTATTGGTTCCTCTCCAGGAATCATATCATAACTTTAAACGATTTTAAATTATTTCTTTACTGATCCATAATCTACTTGCTCGTACTTACAAGTTCATTCCTTAATTCAAATATTAATCGAACTTAATGATGCTTTATTTTGTCTAACTTATTAAGTTCTATTGGTATAGGTATTTCCTAAATTTTTATACTCTGCCAAGTCCTCTTTAAATTTCTCATGTTTATTTATCTATATTCTCTTTTGCCTAATTTGCTTTTGAGCTAAGCCCATTAGCCCATTAAATTGGTTAGGCCTCAACTTAGACACTAGCCCAATATACCTAAGTTACATTTACTAAGTTATAAATTATTAAGCTTTGTCTCATATATTTATTCTAGTTAGCTCCTTGTTTTCTATTAACTTAACCAAGACTATATTTGATTGTTTAAGATTGGCCCTAATTCACTCTAGATTATCCACTTGCTATTCTGGGCTTAAACCCACTACAAGAATTCTGATGTTGTAGGAATCATTCTAACTCTAGCTCCCTTAATTACTTTTAAGGTATTGGGTTATTGGTTGTATTAGACCCACTGTCCAATTAAATATCTAAGTTGCAGACTTGATTAAACATTTCTCCTTATCCTAATTAATTTAAGGTTTAAATTCGTTTCATTTTTTTTTCAGCCCAATGTGTCTTTTTCGTTACTCTAATTAATTTAGAGCCCAAATAAGTTAAATATACTCCAGCCCAATACATTTCGTTTGTTCTATTTTTTTTTGGTAAAACCCCGCTAACTTATTGACCAGAGTCTAGATCGAAATAACCCATTTATTTTCCAGATTTTAAGTTGGACACTTATTTTTTGAAAATTACAAAAACAACAAATTTTTTCCCGGTTTTGCTAATTGGCACCTGATTTTTCAAAATCACTATCCCAACCCTAAAATTTTCCAAAAGTCCTATTTCATCCCTATAACTTTTCATATTTACATTGCACCCCCACTTTCCCAATTTATACTTTCGCTCCTAATTTCCTTAAAATTGCAGTTTTATTCTTAAGCCTAATTTATTTTCCAGAAATTTTATTCCACCCTTATTATTTTTCGTATCTATAATCTGGCCCATGGTATTTTTCATATTTATACTTGCAACCCAAAACTTTCAAGATTTCACATTTAAGCCCTAGTTAACTTAATTACAATTTCAGCCCAGATTTCCTTAAAATTACAAATTTGCCCTAAATCAATTTCCAGAAAAATAAACTCTTCACCTAGAAACCCTAAATCGCCAATTTCACCCCAAATTAACATAAAACCCTAATTACTAACCGTAAGCCTAATTTTCAATCTTACCCTCAATTTAATAATAAACCTTAATCTTCTAATTTTCGATTCCCAATCTTTGATTTACCCTAATTTAATTAAATCACTAATTAATTATAAGTCCTAAATTCAAATCAAAACCCAAATTACTAACTTTCAGAACCCAACTCCAGTTTTTCCTTATGGTTCAATTCTGACTGTTGACTAGATTTCAAGCCCGTTTCAAGTATGACCTTGTTGACTAGTTTCAAAATCCCTAAATTAATTCTGACTAACCCAATACAATTTTTCACCAGTCAAGTTCCCAATTAATTTTGACTATTAAATTTTTTTTTAAGACTTATACTTCAACCATTAAATTTACAGAAATTATCAACTTGCTCTAATTTTTCAAATCTAGAATTTTTGCCCCTGATTTCCTCTATTTACGCTTTTACCTAATTTTACTCGAATTTACAATCTAGCCCCTATCTTCTTAAATTACAATTTCACCCACAATTTTCTCAGACTTACAATTTTACCCCGAAACCCTAATTTGCACAAATGTTCCCCAATTTCCATCGAAGCATTAATTTCATAAGTTCCTCCCAAATTTTGAAACCCTGAGCTAACCTTTCTAGAATTTATGATTCAACCACAAAATTTCTTCAAGATTTAAAAACCAAAATTGTTCCAGAAATGCTATTTTCGCCCAGAACACAACAAAATTTATATCAATATCTCAAAACTAAATTGTTCCAAAACTCTATTTTCGCACAGAGCCAACACAAAAATTCAGAGTTTACTGTCAATGTATAAGCTTCACGGTTTATACAGTCTATAAATTTGAAATCGCATAAAAGTTTTCAGAACACTCCCAAATGTTTACGTAACGGAAATCTACAAGGTTTAATCAGAGGGAAAACCGGATCCTTCATGGATCCAAGCTTCCGCGGCGCCAGTGTGATGGGTGTTTCACTCGCCGGTGAAACAACCCGAAAATAAGAGGAGGAGGAAGAATCTAGGGTTAGTGTTGGTTTTAACGGTTTGAAGAAGAATGAAGGGAGGTCGGTTTTTACCTTTCTTCTAGGCGTCCCCAAACGGGACTCTTCCCAGCGGTCCTTCTCGGTTCCACCCTCAACCCAATCTAAGGTTTTATAAGTTGTTTGTTCTGGGATTCGAATTGAACAGAGAAAGGGGAAGTAAGTGAAAGATTAACAAAATATTTGACTGAAATTAACCAAATCGGATAGCCACTTACCGTACTCTTCCTTCTTGTAAGTCTATTTCCGAAACAGAGAAAGATGAAGTAAATTGAACTCGAAAATGAGGAGCAATGGAACCAAGAGAAAGAAGATAGTCGGGCGCCAGAAGAAGAGAGAGGGGTGTCGGTTCGGGTTAGGGCTAGAGAAAAGTATAGGAAATTTTTTCCTTAATCTAGAAGAGAAGAATAGAGCTTATAGAAGAAGATGGGAAAACTTACGTGAGAAGATATTGAAGTCGGCGGTGGTTCCAGAGAAGAGATAGAAGGAAGGAGTTAGGGTTGGGAGATTAGAGGTTAGAAAATGTAAGTTAGGGTTAGGAAAATTCTCGTGAGTGTATACGTGAGAGAGGAAGGGCCGGCTGGCTCCTCTTGGGCTGGTCGGCCCATCATTATTATTATTTTTTCTAAAGCAGCCCAAATGTCTAACAAGAGGAAAATTTTATCCAATTGACTTATTTATCGGTTTTTAAAATGCTAATTAATTTTTGTAAATGCTCGGCCTCGTTATTAAATTCCGAAATGTTATATATTAATTTATAACATTTTCATATCTTATTATGCATTATAGATTGTATCACTCTTATTATTTAATTTTCTCCTCTAGAAACGTTTATTAATTTCTTATTTCAAGTAACGTACTTAAGTTATTTGACCCAATATTCAGTAAATCTCTTTTTACTAAACTTATCGGTGAATTACCATTATTCACCTAAGTAGGAATATTGTACATTTTATTTTATTATTTAATTTCGTTTCTAACTATATTCGTTTATTTCGTTATTTTATGTGAGGTTTATACCCTATTTAACTCTTACGTTTGTTTATAACATTAATTCCGAAGTGTATGAATTGAACAATTCATCTCTGTAACATTCTTAACCTTAGGTAATAAATTGTTTTAACTACTTAATTAATTATTTGATTAAGCTTTATTTTCTTAATAAATCTCAGGGATATTTCATTTAGGGCCCTACACTATAAACTCTAAAAATTGCTTCAACGTTTTTAGCATTCCTAGGGTGGTTTTTTAGGTGTTTGGGGGGGGGGGGGGGGAGGGTAATCTTTTTGGCATTAGTTTTTACGACGTTTATTTACTTTTTGTTAGGCTCAAGGTTAGTCACACGGTTTGGGCGTTACCACTACAAATCCTACAAATGCCTTCGACATTTTTTTTACTTTCCTAGGGTGGTTTTTAGGGTGTTTGGGAAGGTAGGGTATTTTTCTCATTTATCTATAACTAATGGATTTTCATTTATAGGGTGGAGCGCGCCCACTCATCTCTAAAGTGCTGGCTTCATACATCCAATGGATCTCTAGACACATGCTTTGACAACATAAATAGATTCATCGAAGGGCAACACTTCCACATTAAACAAGACTTTGAGTTTTCCATTGATAGAAGAGTTTTGGAAGACCAGCAAGTTCCATTTTTGTTTCTTATCAATCAAGTGAGCCTTAAATGCATGAAATACTCTAGAAGGAGCTGAGAAATAGTTTTTGGGATATTGATCACACAACGTCGTATGAAGATGTTTGTGCGTCTACTTCAACTTCAACGATGGGATTACCATGTGTAGACACCAAAAATTCTCACCCCATAAAGCAAAGTCCGAAATAATAACTAGAATAAGAGGGGTCGTTACCTTTCTTTTCCAAAACATATCATCGTGCTGCCAAAACGAAACCATCGTTTTATGACAAAATTCTCAAATCATTTTTCTAAGCATTTCAGAAAAACACAATTCTTCGAAGATGAATTTCCAACTTCCATCCGTTTTGAAACCCATCCTCGTTTGTTATTTACTTATTTATTTGTCTATGTTATTTTGGTTCCTACAATTTTGTTATTTGCTTATTCTATCTTAGTTACCACTACTCATACATATGAAATTCAACTTCCTTTATTATCACTTTTGTCTGTATTTCAACCACTATTTTTCAGTACTATTTTATTAGCACCTTATGTTTTTTATTATTAGCGTTATTTTGTTTATCCCGTCTCATTTTACTATTACTTGCACATATCTAATTCAATTTTCATTTTATGGGATTCCTTTGTAATTTGATTTTCATTATACTGATACTATTTCATTATTCCATGTACATATTATTATGCTATTTATTTATGCCTCATTATGTTTTGAACCCTTTTTGTAGCTATATTCCATGATTAATCTTCTCATTTTGTTTTACACTTTCCTGTGAAAATAGCAACATTTATGAAGAGTTATCCAGTCTGGGCTAAAAGTCTTGTATTATTTTGCTCATATATGTATTGAATTCTGACTTAGTCTAGTGGTTACATACTCTCTACATAGTCTAGTGGTCTCGGATTCGAAACGTGCAAAGAGCTAGGGACCGATTTTTATTTTCTTTCAGCTCGTGTTAGAGTTCTATTTTTGTTTCTTGCAGCCAAAATACCGAGCATTGTCATAGCATGACTGGACAAGGTGTCCATGATGAAGTTGGTAGACGCGGGTTCGAATCTGGAGGAGAGTGAAGTGGAATTTTATTTTGCTGCGAATGGGTGTTCCAGTCAAGCTACACCTTAATCTCGACCCGGACCGAATGAGGCCTAAACGTGGTTGACTTGAAGTCAAACCCGGCCCATAAACTGAAAGAAGAAAGGAAAAGGCCTAGTGAATCAGCACATATTTGTCCAAAAACCCTAGTTATTCTCTTCTTAAGGACAAACCGACACCATACTCAGATCATCTATCGGTCGATACCCTCATTCCCATCTTCCATGTTCTTTCCTTCAATTTTTGTTCTGACGACCCTCTTTCTTCTTCATCAAGAACCCTAGACAACAACACATCTTACCTACTCAACATTCATTACGTCTCCCTCTATCGAATCTTCACCCACCTTTCTCACCTTCTGGTCGATCTCAGCAATGAAAAAACTCTAATATAGGAGCCAGCGATACCTGTTTGTTCTTTCCATCTTCAAATATGACCGACGAAATCCCTCGCCCCTCGACTGATTTCGGGCTACCCAAGCGAGCACTTAATGATTCTTCTCAGGTTTTGTTTTTTTTTTTGACTCCCGTTCCTCATTCGGAACCAAATCGAATATATACAGGATTATGTACTTGCCAGGCCAAGTTAACATTTAATTTTCCCCTCTTATCCTTTTCGATTTCGTTCTATTCTTTTCTACGGTTTCTCTTTTATATTCTCCTGCACTCCGAGTTTGAATTTCTTTGAATCATATACTGCATTTGTTTCCAAAACCGATTCTGAATGTAACTTCCATGACTCATTTTCCTCGTTTTCGCTTACAAAGATCACACCGAAAAACCCAATATAGGGTGAGGACCATTGAACGGCTTCGCTGGAGATTGCTCCAGCACTAGTGTCGTCTTCTTTTCCCCTTACTGCTTTCCTCTATACATATGCCATTGGCTTCGACTTCATCAGAATATTAGCATTATCATCGATCTGTTTGTTTTCCTTTCCATACTCATTTATTTGATGTTTACAGTTTTCGTTTTGTACCTTGCTGTCAGATAAGTTGTGGGAGAGGATAGGTCTAGTTTCTCCATTTTTGAGTCTGCAATACTTTTCGAATATCCTCAAAGGCACGATCAGTCTCTGGTACATTTTTCTCTACTTACTAAGATGTGAAGGGCTATATGTATTGTGCATATTCTCTGGGTGTGACAAGAATTCCGACTATATATTGATGCGGTGCCATTTGTGCTTAAGTAGCCTCGAAGCGATTGGGGCAATTTTCTCAGTTTGGTTTCTGTATACTCGATGATGGTGTTCTGCTCTGGTAACATACCCATCTGCTGTTGATACCCATGAAATTTTGTTTGCGAAAGTATATGATTCTGGGTAGGTCATATCAAAGCGGTGCTGGCAGCGATCATCAACTGTGTGCTCATAAAAGTCTGGATTTCTAACCCTTCTACTATTTTTATCACACGACTTTTGTTTAAGAATCGAAAGCTAATCCTAGTTGTTTTCTGTTACTTTGATGCCTGAAATCCTTGTTTGCAAGAAATTCCCACTACTCGTGTATCTGGTATTCCCCTCTGTTAAGAATTAACCCTCCACTTTTTTGGATTGATGATACGACTTGCTCAAATCCATGTTGTATCTTGTACTCTTGTATTATCAGAGAAGTGTGTCTCTGCTCTTATTCTGCTGCTTATTGTTTATGGCTATGTTGGGTTGCTTTCTTTTATAAGCGCACGGTTCAGGTTTTGGGATGAATAATTAAAGACGTTTGCAACCTGCACTCCTTGTATATATCTCTGGTAGTTGCTTTAATGTTTTGTGCAAGAGGGAAATGGCTTTATGGATTGGTCATGCACGTTTGATGTTGAATTTTGTATCTGCCTATTACCGAGAAGGAGATCAAACGTGAACATGCTGTTACATTTGAATGGTGCAATCGGGTGTAACCAACGATTTAGTTCTGTCTTCATCAATGAATTAATGAATGAGGATAGAAAGTTTGAGTTCATTGTCCTCTTACTTGTGTTGTTCAGAAACTTTGTGTGTTCATTAAGAGATAAAGAAAACAGAAACAAAAGTGATCTGCTGAAACATGATTAACATCTTTTGTAAACTCGGGCATGTTCATTTGACTCATTTCTTCATTGTATGTAATGCTCCATGCCCATTTTATTGCAATTTATTACTTCATTATTTGTAACCTTTTATTTAAGCCCTAGTTATTAGACCTTAGGACCAAGCCTTAGGATAGAGGGTGAACCCAGAGATTTAGGTGAGCCATGGTCCCACCTAAAAAATTGGGTGATCCCTAAACCCAAACCACATTTTATTATAATAAAAAAAAGCAACTTCAAACTCTAAAATGGTTCAAGTGAAAATAAGTTCCAAAGGCCCAAAAGCCCAAAATCAGCCAAAAACAATTTTCAGCCCAAATAAAAAGGCCAAAGGCCCATTTCAGCAAAAAAAAAAAACAATCTTCACAAAAAAAGAATAAAGTCAAATCCAATTACAAATTAAATTTCCATCTGGCCCTATCTTCAATCTAGCCCAAAACAACAATCCGTTCCAAACCATAAGTGGTCCAAATCAAAAAGTCACATCCCACAAATAAAAGAACAACCAACCCAGGCCCAAATCCAATTCAAAACTCGGCCTAAAACCAATCTCGGCCCAAAACAATCAACCAATCTCGGCCCAAGTCCAATATGGGCCCAAGTCCAACTCGGCCCAATGTGCACAAATTGACCCAAAGCCCATGAAATTGGCCCATGCCTAATCCAAACCCGGCCCAACAAGCCCAAACCGGCCCAATCCTCAATCAAGCCCAATCCCCAGTCAAGCCCAATACCCAATTGAGCCCATAAAAGTCAAACCAATTTCACTAACTCTCCAAACTTTGACCAATCCAACTTAGTCCCAAACTTTGACCAATCCCTATTCGACTCAAACTTTGACCAATCCCACTTTGACCCAAACTTTGACCAATTCAACTTGGACTAACCCGAACTTTGACCCGGCCTGTATTACAATGAAATACCCCAAACCTTAATATGTTAGTTAAATATATAATTATTATATTTTAAGGCTTATTTTAGTCATTAAGAACATGTGGGAAAAATTCCCGAAGGAAACGGATCCAAATAGTGGGTTAAAAATGCAAAACGAGCGTGAAAGCACGTTTTTGGAGAAACCCGGGAAATGTGATTTTAAACGGGTCTAAAGAACTAATAAAAATTTATAGTCAATCATATGACTATAATTAAATATTAGTCAAGGCCTAGGACCATAAAATTAAATAAAACAAAAATCCGGAAACCGGACCCGGACTGTTAAAACTGACAGTTCGGGAATTAACGGGTGTTATCTGCTAATGACCAAGTGCTACTCTCTTACATTGTAAAATAAAGTCAGATTTTTGCTCTCTCTCTCTTGTGTCTCACGTGAAGCAGCCCCCCCTCTCCTTCTCTACTTTATTAATTCTACTTATTTACTAAAATACAAAACAATAAATACAATTCACTTTATTCTCTCTCTCACACACTCTCTCTCTTCCCCTCATTCTCTTCATTCACGTTTTTCCCCCTCACCCAGCTCTCTCTCCTTCTGTTCTTTGCCCAGCCATGGCGATTTCACAGGCCAAGAAAAACCCCAACTTCGACTCCTTGTAACTTCTTCACCCTAGCTCCAAATCAAGAAATTTTTACACCAAAATACTCCTCTCATCTTGGGGATTATTTTCCACCTTTTGAAATCTCAAAACTCCATACTTCATTTCCATGGGTATACCACATCTTCAAGAGAAAGCTTCATATTTTTGAAGCCAAACGTCTTCTTTTTGTTCTAAGGTAAGAAATAACTCAAAAATCTGTCCATTCCCCATTTTAGGGTGACCGATTTTAATGTGTGCTAAGCACCATTGTTTCTCTTCATTTCAAGCTTGTAAATCTTCAAGAGGTGTTGGAGCTAGCCCTATTCCATTGCCAAACATTTCATTTTGAAATAGAAGGTAATTCCCTTCATGTGTTCGATTAATATCCAAATTCTAGGGTTAATGGAATGATATTCATAAACCCTAAATGCTCATTGTGGCTATCTTGGCTTGGTCATTAGTGTGGCAATAAATCCCATTGAAAACCGGTTGTGGAGCAAGAAGTAGAGAGAAGGGGAAAGTTTGGAAAGAAATCCCAAGGTAGTTAACTTACCTTGAAGTAGTGTGTGATCTATGAATGTGTTTATGTTTGAGCAATATAAATGTTCAGTGAAATGCAGGTGTTGCTAATAGTATGAGGAAATTCAGTGTTTAATTTATGTTGTTTAAGGGCCTAAGAGCCAAGCTTTTCAGGTTTATGAATATTGAGGGCTATTGTGGTTTAGGTGGTGAATTTTAAGTGTGCTCTGGGTGCCTTGGATGAATGGATGGTTGGAGTGTTTAGTGGGTTAAAAAATGAGTGGGAACATGTAAAATTATGGGAGATCATGTCAAAATTTGTGTAGGAATGTAATGGTTCAAATGCATTTCCAGGTGGGAACAAACTAGATAACCACAAGGTGCTATGAGAGGAAATGTAGTATAGAAATCAAGAATTGGGTAACAAGTTTAGATGATGATTTAGGCAAGTTTAAGATGTTATACTAGTGTTAAATATATCTAATTACATGTAGGAACCTTGGGGCAACAAGGGGTGAAGTTAACAAGTGAAACAAGAATTGAAAATGTCATTTCTGGAGGTCTGTAGCAGGGGTCCGGGACCTAGGTTCCATGACTAGTCCCGGACCATACTATAAAACTGTTCGAGAATTGCCTAGCACCTGGTCCGGGACCTAGGGTGGGCATGAAGTCCCGGACCACCCATACAAAACGGCCCAAGAGTTTTTCACACATTCTGGTCCGGGACCTAGGCTAAGTGTGAAGTCCCGGACCACCCCTATTAAAATGGCCGTGAGTTACAACATGAATTGGTCCGGGACTTTAGGTAAGGACCAAGTCCCGGACCACTCTAAAAACCTTGTTTTAAGTTATTAAATGGTATCGAATGATGGGGATGGTTAGGTATTGATGTTATATGATTATTTAGGACATGTTTGGTGACTTAGAATCACCATTAGGAGGGTGAACAAGTATAAGTTTAAGTGTGGAAGTGTACAACATAAATATGCGTAGTAGTTAGCTAAACGGAAGACAAATAAGCTAATTAACCGACGTTATCAATCATGTTTAGGAACAACGTACGGTGGAACACTAGAGCGGCAAGGACCAAGGTATGGTTTTTGCTGCCTGTTGCCTACAGGTTTACACCGGCTTGTGTGTTGCTTGTTTTTCTGTGTGTTTACAACCTTGTAAGATTAAATCATGAAACGAGTTTACAGTTCTTATTATTGATGTGACGTGTGCGTACCGATACCGGTAACCTCGAATGCGTGCTAACTGTTAATTAACCAAAGCTAGGAAACGTAAGAAAACGGTATCCGGTAATAACGTCCCCAACCTAAGGAACGTTCTAATCCGGCTATGCGTGTTTAGTTGTGATGTGTGTTGCTGAATTATGCCTTACTTCCCTTGTATGTCTAACTGGACTTAAACACTTATTTGTGTGAGATTATGTTAAGCTCCCATTGTGGGACTTCTAACGAGTGCTAACCGGGGGAGTGAGGAATCCGGTCGTTCCGGTCACGCGTGTATGTATGGGTGTTGACATCTGTATCAGATTCGGCTCTCTCCTTATGTTAGGGTAGTTTTCCCTTTTTGGGAATTCGACCTCCCATTAGCTTAGCCAAAGCTTGCCTACCTGACGTCCACTCGGGTTAGGGGGAATTATGTGTTGATGTGTCCGGACAACTTTACGCGTCTCATCTTTAAGTTAAGTTGTTCATCCGACTAACAAACCAGTATTGTGATATATGTTAAGCTTAACATGAGGATGAAGACATCCTCTAGGCTTACAAGTTGACTAACCATGTTGGTTGTTTCTTAAAGTGAATTGTTTTCACTATGTATGTGTTGTTATTGTTCTACAATAATTCTTGTTATGTATATGCATGTTATATGATAAAATCAACGCCATGTTATCATGACAAATAGTTGCGTGTATCCCGGTAGTCAGCGGGCTGCACGTTAACCATGCCAGCAAAAGGTTGCTGACCCCCTTTGGGGGCTATGTTTATTTGCAGGATGAGGATCGAGGAAGCAGAATGGCTTTAGATCCTAGGTTGTTGATATTTTGTTATTTTTGGATGTTGAACCCGAGTAGTATTTGTACACTCGAGGTCGTTTACTTTTGGAGGATGTAAGTCTAGTTGGTGATTTGTACAGTAAACACTCGGTATATTGTCATTCTTTTTGGATAGGTGATTTTTGTAAGGTTGTAATTATGCTCGGCATTCTTGTAATCAGACCGATACATTGTAAGTAACAGCCTTGTTAGCCACTTGGGTGGCTAACGACGTGTAACACCGCCCTTTTGGTATATGGTTAAGTTATGATTTTTGCTGCGATTGTTGTTTAAGAGTGAAGGTTATGGATGGGGTGTTACAAAAAGTGGTATCAGAGCGAAGTATCGCTCTGATTTCCGATTACCGAGCTTAGGAATATACCGAGTTAGGGAATTTAAACCTTGTCGTCCAAAGGATGTTATAAACACATGATACGATAAGTTTGTAAGCACAATACTAATGTGCTCTCATGTATGTTCAGATGGCAGGGCGACCACGAGGACGAGGCCGTGGAGGGCCTGGTCTAGGAGACGCGGGGGATAACCCTACCGCACAGATGATGGCCGAAGCCGTGGCGGCCGCCCTGGCCCAAGTAATACCTCAAATAGTAACTGCAGTGCAGCAAGGGCAACAACAGCCCGTTGATCAGGATCAACCAGAACCACCACCACCACAGCCACGCAAGACCAATTGGGTGAAAGCGTTGGCCGATTTAAGACCCCCGTCTTTCAAAGGGGAGACCGACCCTTCCAAACTAGAGGCGTATATCTCGGAGCTTGAGACCGCCTACGAGACTTTGGCCGTTCCTGCTGATGCCAAGGTCCGTCTTGCTGCGTTTTATTTGAAGGGTTCGGCTAGGAATTGGTGGAAACTTGTGAGGGCCGAGAAAGTGGCCGATCCGGATTTTGGATGGGAGCAGTACACGGCAATGCTACGGGCCAAGTACTACCCAGTGCATGTGCAAGAGGCAAAGCGCCTGGAGCTTGACAGTTTGAAGCAAGGAGACAAAATGACGGTGGACGACTACTACACCACCTTCACCGACCTTGTTCATATTCTACCCGACCTAGGTTACTCGAACCGGGTCTTAGTGAATCGCTTCTACAGCGGTTGAGCCACCGCCTACACTACGGCATGGGGCCAGCCGAGTACAATACCTTGCAGGTATCTTCGATAATGCCTAAGTGTGAATGAGTTATGTTGTATGTGAGTGTGTAAATATGTTGCGGGGCGTGGCTAACACCTTGAACCTCAGGAGTGCTATCATGCCGCTGCTAAGGTGGAGATCACCGTCCGTCTAAGGGACGAGGAGAATGCGCATAAGCGCAAGGTCTCGAGCGAGGGCCAAAACTCGTAAGGGTACCAAGGAGGGAAGAAGAGGAAACCTTACCCTCAGCCCCAGAAGGGCCAGCAACAGGATGGCAAGGGCCAAGCCCAGCCCACTACCACTGAGGAGCCGTTGAAGCTCACCTATGCCTATGCGGCTAAGCCCTTACGCTCTCACCCGCCCAAGGGTAACTAATTAATTTAGAATACCGAACTCAAGTGTGTATTACTATGTTGTAAGGTGTGTACTGATTGTATGTTGTGATAGCAGCCAGTACGGGCTCTGGACCGGAGCGCCACTATTTCTGTAAGTGGTGTAAAGGTGACCACCCCGGTAAGGACTACAAAGGGAATGATGTGCAGTGCCACTACTGCATGAAGCTGGGGCACCGTGACTTCGAGTGCTACAGTAACCCCGATGGCAGGAACTATAGGCCTAGAGGGCAATGGAAGGGTAAGGCCACTGCGACCACTGAAGGCCCGAAGACTACTTATCAGCCATCCCTAGGGCAAGGAATACCGAGTCCCAGAAGGGGAAGGGGCCGGGAGCAGGCAAGGCTGCCTTGAACGTGGTGGATCGGTCAGAGGCACCAGGATCGTCTTCTAGACCAGGTACCCCTTTAAACCGTTAAGTGAGATAAGTGATTGCTTACCGCATTCCATGCATGTGTGTTAGTGAGTCTAAATGTATGACCACATAAGTCATGAGTTAAAGTATAATGTGAAAATCACCTAAATTAGGTAATTCTAAACCTTAGGAACTTTCAATATTTGTTATCCAATCCCACCCACACCACACCGAACCCGAAGATACCACCATCGACGTTACCGACTATCCAACAGAACAGTGTCAGGTTATCCAGCCAGGTATGATATTATTAAAAGGATACCTGACACCCGAAGCACAAATTCATATCATTCGACGATGCAACGAGCTTGGAGCAGCACCAGGAGGTTTCTACACACCCGAATACCCAAGTGGGGCGAAAATGAATTTAAAGATGATGTGTGATAAGCCGCAGACTTATCATATTTTATGCACTAGATTTAGTATTATATTTATCTAAATAAAGTTATATTTATGTTATTTATGCTTATTATGTGTTAAAATATATTATTTGTACAGATTTATGTTTTTATGAGTTTTATGTGCAAGGAATGATTTTCTAGGCAAAAGTTCAGTTGAAGCCGGACTCCATGCCGGGTAGTTTCTGCACGGCAGTACAGAACAGAAAGAAGCCTTGCCGGATGTGATGCCGGGTAAATGTTATCCGGCATGAGTGTAAAATCACCTCGATTGACCATACGACAGCACATGTGATCCACGTGTTTTCCAACCGCTGCCGGGTGTGATGCCGGGTAATTCCTACCCGGCATAAGCACTGTTTCGCACGGACATCGACGTTTTCGACCGTTAGCAGTTGGGCGCATTTAACACGTGTGCCGGCTATTGGGGACCCGACACGACGCCCGGCATCGACACAATTAATGCCTATAAATAGGCCGAGGAAGGCTACAATTTGACACACTTCAACATCATTATACACTCCATTCACATCTCAGTTTCCGCCCACTCCAAGTGTTGGTGTCCAAGGAACGTTTGCAGTTCCGTCCACGTGAAGAGAAGAAGAAGACTTTGTCGGGTTAAGGCTATGATCATCTCCTTCTCCCTCTTTGTATTCTCTTCTTGTAGTTGTGTGGATGGTGATGTAGAAGTCCTTGTTAGGTTTATGGTTAGGGATGAATTTCCTTGTAAAACTCTTATGATCATTTATGGAATTTTCAAGTTTCTTAACGGAGGTTTCTAGTCTTCATACAAGTTGAATGAGTCAGCCACTTATTCTCTTATCTCTAAGTCCTATTTAAGGCTTTCAAAGCAAGAGTAGGATAGATTAGGATCTCGGTAATCTTTAATATTGTTGTTCTGAAAAGTGGACAACAAATGCTAAGGTTTTGGATTAATCTCTTATTTCCCCATTATTCTAGTTGTATTCGCGGCATTGGCTATGCACGATGCAGGTATGGATAATGAGTTTCTTATTTCAGACCAAGAAACAAGAAGTGTTGTTTACGAAATGTACGATGCCGGATGGCATGCCGGGTATAAGTTATCCGGCACGTTCAAGGCCATGAATCTGCCGGGTAGCGAGGATCCGGCATCACATCCGGCATATGCATTTTGTGAGACCTAATCCTCTTTGAGACTTGCCACCTTTGATCATTGGTCATACGAACCTTTTGCATTGATAACCTTCCCAAATCAAAGTTAGTTTATTTATTTATTTATCTAGTTTAGGATCACATTTTCAATTCCCCCCTTGTTATTATAAATAGGCTTTTTACCCGGATTAGGACTAATTTTCTATAAGTCCCTTAGGTACGATACTCTCGGTCGTAATATATTTACACTATACTCCGACCGGGTTTTATTTTTGCTACCCGTAGTAGAGTTGTAGGATTAGTTATTTGTTTTATTTTCTATATATATTTTTATCCGTACAATTTCTCTGTTAGCAAATTGGCGCCGTTGCCGGGGACTTGGAATTAGTCCAAGTCCTAAATTCGGTAAAACGCCCTATTCTTTATTTTTTTGATTCTTTGATTCTTTAATTTATTTTCACCCTTAGTTTTGCAGACTTGAATGTGCCGTGCGGGATGCCGGGCGTCTGTCACCCGGCAAACTTGGAGGAAGTCTGATGCCGGATACGTTTTACCCGGCATTACGTCCGGCATGTTCAAAGTTTTTCTAAATTCCTTACAGTATTGAGTTCTTGGCAATTTAAATTTGTCCTTGCTTACTCCCATTCGTTATTTTTCTCTCCTAAGAGTCCCTATACTATGATTCTTTAATTTAAATTTCGAGTTTGAACTTGCCGTGTATTGTGCCGGGTTTTCTATACCCGGTATTTTGGAGGAAGTCCTATGCTGGACGGGTTTTATCCGGCATGTCACCCGGCATGCTCAATTTCTCTGATATTTTTGTCGCAAATTGTAGGGACAATTAGGAGTAATTTCCTTCAATCTCTTATTTACTCTTACATTTATTTTTGATTATCCTTTACCTTTTAATGTCTTTTAATTAAGTTATGTTCGATTTTTGGTCACGCCGGGCAACATGCCGGTTTGTATACACCCGGCATTTCGGAGGAAGTCCACTGCCGGGTAAAACGCACCCGGCACGCCGTCCGGCATAACCAAAATTTATTTCTTCTTGTATTTTCATAAGTCTAATTATGTCATTATATTATTTCTTTTAATTTACGAAATATTTTAACATTTTCTCTTGCTCTTCCTGAAGTTATCCAAGTGAATGCTTCTTCGGTCAACGAGTTCTCCTGAAAATTTAGCCAACTTTGATCCGGAGATCGAGGGAACCTTGCTTCATACTTCAAGGCAACAGCGAACCCTACAAGAAGCAGATCCTACACAATGGCAACACCTACCGTCCGTAACATAAACCGGCCTTCTAACCAAGGCCAGAAACCAGCAATCGACCTTCCTATCCTTCCTCAAACCGAATACGATGAATGGCAGAAACTTAAGCCATATCATCAAATTAGATGCATAAAAGAGTTAGGATTGTTCGATGGTACAAATCCGGACGATGCTTTGCTCCACGTCACCAAATTTCTACAGCATACAAACAGCCTAACCTCCACAAACAATGTCCTCCAATACGCCAGACTTGCTCTCTTCCCCCATAGCCTTACGGGGAACGCCAGCAAGTGGTACCACAGTCTAACCCCCAGTACCATCACTACATGGAGGACATGGCAACCAAATTTTATGACAAATTCATGCCCCCTAGTCGCACCCTGGAGATGATCGCCGACATTTACAACTTCAGACAACCTAGCTCGGAGAACATCTGTGAGACTTGGGACAGATTCAAAGGGTTGTTGCGCACATGTCCACACCACGGCCTCACCAAGGAACAACTATCTCAGTTGTTTTACAAGGGATTGGTCAACCAATGCAAGACCATGATCCTTTCCTCCCTTGTGCAGATATATTAAAGAAGCGTGGAGATCCATTCCTTAGTGGAGTTGAATCTCTTTGCGAAGAGATTAGAGATTGGGCCACCGGTGGAACCAGGGGCAGTACCACTGGTTTATATCAAGTGGGAGAGGGCGACTCCAAACTCGACAAATTGATGCAAAGTCATGAGCAGTTATTGGAGAGTATGCCCAGACGTCAACGAAGGTTAGTGCTCTACAGAAAGTGGTGGAGCAAATAGCGATGAATCAACTTCCTCAACAGGCGAACGTGGTTAGTGCACGACCACACGCTCCAAGCCCTAACCATCCCAACTTTCAGAATGTTGAGGAAGTCAACTATGTGAGTAACCAAGGGTATCGGCAGCCATGGCAACAGGGAACCCAACCCCCTCAACACTTTCAGAGTCAAGCCGGCTACCAGGGAGGTCCAAGGCAATTCAGACCATCCCACCCTGCATCATCATCAGAGCTGAAATGGCTGAACTTCGTGACATGATGTCAGCCCTGATGAACAAGACCCAGGATACTCAAAATGAGATCTCGACCATTCGCAAGGAGCATAAATCGTTGCAGTTGCAGTTACAGCAATTTCTGACGCAACCAAGACAGCAAGGTCAACTCCCGTCCCAAACACAAACAAATCCACGGGAGCATCGAATTCGGTCACCATTCTACCTAGGATCTCCAAGGATGCCAAATAGCCTAAAAGGCTAAGTGTAGGGCGGTTCCTCCTCACGCCTTCACTATCAAACAGGGGAGCCCTTCGTATCATTTATTTTTTTTTAATTTAATGTTATTGTTTTTAAATTACTTTCATTATGGTTGTTTCAAAGTTGTATTAAAAAAAAGAGTTTTACTTATTCGTTTTCTTTCGAACACTGGGGACAGTGTTCCTGCCAAGTGTAGGGCAGGGACCCCCCTTAAAAATAAGTTTTTATTAATATGCATAAGTTGTGAGTTTTATCAATGTTTTACTAAACTTTTTGCATGTTTTTGATTGAGATGAGATTAGGAATGACTAAAAGCTTGTTCTCTCAAGAGGTAAGCTTTCTAATGACTTATAGATTCCTGTTTTTAACTTTTTGATTCTCTTTATTAACATGAGTACATGATCTTGCTCCTAATTCTTTCCTTTATGTACTTATGGGTGGAAATAGTTTCCCTATTCTAATACAACTGGATTCGATTCCTACACGGCGTTACATCTATTCATGTGCGACTCGGTTTAGTCTTCTATCCTACCTTACCTGGTTTCAAACACAGAGTTTCGTGAAAGTAAAGAGAGAAAGGGAGCTTCTGCTAGAGTTGAATCTGAGTTTTATTGCCAAATATCGCGTGCCTTATTTTATGGGGGTACACCCTTATTTATAGTTTTTTGGGCCTGGCCCCTTCGGTGCCCGCCCGTATCTTACATGCTTAAGTACAGTTCTACCCCCTCTTTTAGTACTTCTGACCGACCACAAGCGGCCGGTCAGGCGATGTTTTGCTTTGCCTACATCCTATTTTCATCCGGCGAGGGCGACCGGATGCTCTACTAGCCTTAAATCTTATCCGGCCAAAGCGGCCGGATGCTCTTCGTGCTTCTAATCTCATCCGGCCAAAGTGGCCGGATGCTCTACTTGCTTCTAATCTCATCCGGCATTATTTCTTCCCTTCTCATCAGTCCCACAAGTTCTTTTTTTTCTGAACCTTGGCGAAGAAAAATAGAACTTCTGTGCCTCGTGCTTTGGTGGATAAAATTTGCGACTGCCTGTGGCCAGTTCTGGGGCCCTGCCCCTTCTTTGGTCGCTTCCAGCTTTGCTTGTTGCCTCCTTATCTCAGTCCCACAAGTTCTTTTCTCCCTATGCGGAAAAGGAACTTTATGTTGGTCATGTGCGTAGCTCGTGCCTCAGTGTATTCTTCTTTTTCGAATTTTCCGCTTGTTACCGATGTAGAAATGTGCAGAGTCGTTCTTTCGACTGGACGTCGGTAGCGTCTTTAAGAAGCGTGCAACCTTTTCTCTTCCCCTGTTAAAAAAGGTTACTTTTGTTCGCATATATATATATTTTATTTGAGCGGGAGAAAACTTCCCTTAAACCCGACACTCCAAGTCTTCTTCTCTTTCCTCCACTAGCTTGCTTTCTCAACTTCTCTTTCCTTTTCCTTCCTGTCGTCGTCGCTCTTCAAATCGTGCTCAACTCATCAATGGCTTCTTCTTCTTCTAAACAGAGCAAGCTTGCTGCTAAATTCCCCTCCGCCATCGGAGCGATTCAAGGCTCCCAGTCCTCCAACGGCTTTCGCCCTTCGTATCTGAAGCCGATAAGACCCTTCCGTCTGGGCGCCAACCTTCTCCTTCTTCCCTCAACTACTCCTCCCTCCGTAATTGTCTCGAGGGGTTGAAGCTCCACTTGGTACACAAATTTTTTTACCATCCTCTGATTCTCACCCTAAACGACGATTTTGGTCGTGGGTATGTCGTTTATGCCGACTTCTTTCGATCTGGTCTGACCATTCCCCCACACCCCTTCGTGCTAGGGTTCCTTCTCCGTCGTTGCTGCTGCTGCTCCCTTGCCCATCTCCATCCTAAAGCCATTGCACACCTCCACGCTTTTGCCTCTATCTGCGACGTATCTGAATATGTTCGGCCGGAGGGTACCGATTTTCGTTCGATTTTTCTCAGTTAGGAAGGACCCTGAGAGCCTAACCCTTATTGCGAAGAGTGGGTACTCTCTTTTTGACTACAGAAAGGCTCACGAGTGGGGGCGCGGTGGTTCGTCGTCGTTCCTCTTTCCGGCAGAGTGCTGGGCATCCCATACGCTGCTGAGGCCGGAAAAGGTCATTAGTCAGCCCCGAGGTTCCTCCGGCTGAAATTCCTATTGCGAAGGCCCTTAGGGAAGTAAACAAGAACTGCCGACCGTGGAGGCGTTCTTCACGAAAGAACGCTTGTCTTCCCTGAAGACATTTCATAGTAAGCTCCCTTCTTTCTTTTTATTCCGTCGTTTCTTTTCTGATCTCCTTATTGTTTGGGTGTTTTGCCGCAGATTTTTTCAGAAGGGGGACAAAATTGGTCCTTTCCATAACTGGAACTTCGTCACCTACAAGTGTGGGGGCGAGAAAGTTGATTACTACAACACGCTGGATACGGCCATTGATAGCCTGCGGCTCGTTGGCCGGATAGTACATTTCAAAAAACTTCGCTTCAAAAGAATACCTCATTTTATTGCTTTTACAAGAATGTTTTTTACACATAAAACTTTTTTGGCATTCAGCATGCCAGGAGTGAGGCAATTCGTATCCTTCACTATTTTTCAGGCGGTAAGAAGCCCGTCCTGTCTTCTGGTGTACAACATATGGTCCTTCCCATTGGGGTTCCAGCTTTTTTGGTTGCTTAACCTCTCGGAGAACTAATTCTCCTGGGGCAAAACTTCGCTCTTTTACCCTTCTATTGAAATACCTTTCTACCTTAGATTTATCCCTTGCCATTTTTACTGCGGCGGCTGCCCTGGTTTCTTCAAGGAGATCAAGATGGTCCTGTATTCCCTGACTGTTGGTTTCTTCGTCATACGATTCCCACCTTATGGATGGTACCACAATTTCTGCCGGGATAACGGCTTCCAACCATACGTCAATCTGTAAGGCGTTTCCCCTGTTGGTCCTCTTTCTGTGTTCGGTATGACCATAGGACCTGGGGCAACAATTCCGCCCATTTCCCCTTTTTTGTATCGAGTTTTCTTTTTATCGCCTTTACTATCTGGCCGTTTGCATTCTCAACCTGCCCATTCGCCTGAGGATGTGCCACCGATGCAAATCTTAAGTCAATCTTCCATTCTTCACAAAATTCTCGGAAGCTGTCACAATTGAACTGTGTTCCGTTATCGGTTATTATGGCTTTTGGTATGCCAAACCTGCACACCACATATTTCCAAATGAATTCTTGCGATTTCCTAGCTGTGATGGAGATAGTAGGCATTGCTTCAACCCACTTTGTGAAGTAGTCGATGGCTACATAGATAAATTTTGAACCTCCCTGGTGAGGCTTCCGGGAATGGACCCACAATGTCCAACCCCACATAGCAAAAGGAATTGGACATAGAATAGATTTTTGCTCCGCCGGAGGAGTGTGTATCCTATTTCCATGCTCTTGACACTTGCGGCATCTTTTATATATTCCCCTACAGCATTCCATCATCTTTGGCCAAAAATACCCATGTCTTAAGATTTTGTGAGTTGTGGCTCTTTCTCCTTGGTGATTTCCACAGAGTCCACCATGTATCTCTCTTACTAACTCTGCTCCTTCAGCTATGGTAACACATTTCAGAGCCGGTCTTGCGAAGAGCGTTTATACAGCTGGTTATCCTCAATAAAGAATGATGCAGCCCGCCTTTTTACTATCCTGGCCTCCTTTTCTTTCTTCTTCCGGCAGTTTTCCATACCGTATGTAATCTATAATCGGAGTCATCCAAGATTCTCCTTGATCATCTGACCCTACCACCAACACTTGAGCTCCTTCTATACTTGGGGAATTTCTGACTTCCAGCCATATTTCATTGGGTACCCTTTCGGCCATACTTGCCAGCTTGGCCAAAGCATCAGCTTCGACATTCTCTTCACGAGGAAGATGTTTTAACTCGCATTTTTGGAAATTCGCCTTTAGCTCTTGGACTTTTAGCAAGTATCTCCATAGTTTTTCTTCTTTAACTTCGTAGATGTTGTCACTTTGTCTCGTTACCAACATAGAGTCCGAATATACCTCTAACTCTGTCAGAAAATAGGTTATATTCTTATAAGTATCATCTCATATAGATTTTTTTTTTTTTTTAAAAAAAAAGTATGAAGACAGGGAAGATATCCATTCTATGAAACCTGTCGCCCCTAGGGCTGTGGCTACTTCCAAACCCTGGATAAGAGCTTCGTATTCGGCTTCATTATTAGTGACGTCAAAGTTCAGTCGGAAGGCGTAATTCAAGCTTTGCCCATCCGGCGCTTGCACCACTATTCCGGCTCCTGCCCCATTTTTGCATCGAGCTCCATCGACCAAGATGACATATGGGTTCTGAGTCTGTTCCCTATTTTTTGCGAAACTTGTTTCTGTTATGAAATCTGCTAAGGCCTGAGCTTTGATCGCCGTTCTGGGCATGAAATGTATTTCATATTGTGTCAGTTCTACTGTCCAGCTTACCATCCGGCCGGAGGCATTTGGATTGTTCGCGATTTGCTTGAGCGGCCAATTTGTCCTGACAAAGATTCGGTGCGACTGAAAGTAGGGTCGCAGTTTTCTTGATGCCACTACCAGTGCGAACAAGACTTTTTCTATATTAGTGTACCGTCCTTCTGTTGGGCTCAAGATTTTGCCTGTATAGTAGACTGGTATTTCCTTTTTCTCTTCCATGATAAGACAGCTGCAACCGCCCAATCTGTTGCGGATAGATAAAGGTATAGATCCTGTCCTGGAGCAGGTACACCTAATTTAGGTAAATCCCGAAGCATTTCTTTGATCTTCTCAAATGCCTCTATACACTCTTGTCCCCATTCGAATTTACTGTTCTTCCTTAGAATGTTGAAGAATGGGATTGATTTTTCCTGTAGCTTAGAGCAGAATCTACTTAATGCTGTGAGCCTGCCGTTCAAAGCTTGAACATCTTTGATATTTTTTGGTGGAGAAAGGTCGAGAATTGCCTGACTTTTTTCCGGGTCAACCTCAATACCTCGTTGCCCCACTATGAAGCCAAGAAACTTTCCCCTTGGTTACCCCGAACACACACTTTTCTGGATTTAGCTTAATTTGGTATTTATCCAGAGTGTCAAATGTTTCTTCCAAATCCTTCATGTGTTGTTCCTTTGACGGGCTTTTCACAACTATGTCATCGACATAAGCTTCCACATTTCGGGCAATTTGCTGACAAAACACTTTGTCGATCATTCGCTGAAAAGTAGCCCCTGCATTCTTTAGGCCGAAAGGCATCACCTTGTAACAAAATGTTCCGGCTGAAGTAATGAAGGAAGTTTTTTCCGAATCCTCTTCTTTCATTTTATTTTTTATAGCCAGAGAAAGCATCTAGAAAACTTAACACAGAACTCTGGGCAGTCGAGACCACCAATCTATCTATTGACGGCAGAGGATAGAAATCCTTAGGACATGCTTTATTTAAATCTGTGAAATCTACACACATCTCCATTTTCCATTTGCCTTTTTCACCATGACAACATTAGCTAACCATCGCGGGTAAGCTACTTCCCTGATGAATCCGGCTTTAAGGAGCTTTTGGACCTCGGCTCGTGCGGCTGAATCTCTTTCTTCCCCCTATTACTCTTTTCCTCTGTCGGACTGCCGGGTGCTTTGGGTCTACCCTGAGCTCATGCCGGATAACGCTTGGGTCTATACCAGGCATCTCGTCTGTGCTCCAAGCAAATGTTGCCCTTCTTTTTTCCAGGAACCTCATTAAGTGAGTTTGCTCCCCACTGTTAAACGCAGTTCCTATTTTAAAAAATTTAGAAGGGTCAGTTTTAAATGTACCTCTTTAGGGGGGTCTTGGGTTGTTTGACATTCTCCCTCTTCCTGGGTCCAATCGTGAGGAGGAAAGTAACTTTCCCTTGAACTCCTTGTCTGATCCCACAGTTTTAACCACCTGTTCATTAGGAAGGTTGTCCATGATGCGGACTTCACACATTCGGGCCATCTTTTGGCTTCCTCTTATCGTGACTACCTTCCCACTCGAGGTTAAGTACTTTAGTTTTAAGTGATGAGTGCTGTGGATGGCCTTGAAAGCATTGATCCCCGGTCTTCCGAGGTACATGTTATATCCAGAAAGACCCGGCACGATAAAAGCTGTGAGCCTCTCTGTTCTCCTTTCATCTCCATCTCCTTGCCTAAGGTTACTGTGAAGCTTATACTGCCGGAAGATGTGGTAGAGACCCTCCCACAAATCCTCCCAGGACCGCCGAATAAGGCTTGATCTGGTCCTCAGGCACTTCCAGCTTTTTAACTGCTTCGGCAGATATAACATTTGCTCCGGCCCCACTATCAATTAGAATTCCCTCCATCATTCGATCGTTTACTTGTGCACGTATGACAAGTGGATCATTGTGTGGGTATAGGACTCCATCTTCATCTTCGTCGGAGAAGAAAATTGGAGGAAAGCCTTCTTTCTTGGCAACCTTCCTTTCTGGGAGCTCCTGATGCACCTGGTGAATGTGTCTTTCCTTTCGCTAGGAGTTAGTGGTCCTACCTCCGAAAACAGCCCTGTGAGTTTTCTTAAAGAAAGTTTTGTTAGCCTTCTTTCTCCTTCTTTTTTCAGAAAAGAGGGTTTTTTGCTGTAAACAGAATATGGAATAAATATGCATTGTAAACAAAAACGCTGAGAATGAGATTTCTTTCTTTTATTTCGTAGCTGGATTTTCACAATTCATTCTTATATGCATTAACTTTTTAAGGAAACAATTTATGACTATCCCTGCTTCTTGAGAAGTCCTTTGTTCTGATTTCCTTACAGACCTGTTATCATACCCACCGATTTCCCAGGGTTAAGCCTGGGATGAACTTCCTCCTCCTGCCGCCTTTGCGATACATTCTGGTCGTTGCTCTGTTGACCACCATACACCTTTGCATTCCGGCCTGTTGCTTTCCCTTCCTCTTGTTTTCCTCAATGGTTCGGAGCTCTTTGGCCAGGGTAGCACAGTTTACAGTCCGATGACTGCGATTTCCATGGAATTCGCAGAATGCAACCGGGATTTCTCCCTGCGCGGCTTCCTTGGCGGAGGAAGGTAACCTCTCTTACCGCAGCGGCATATTTCCCTGGGTCAATATAGACAACAGTCTTTGCTCCCTGGTGCTGTGACCCCTGAGAGGAAGATCCGGTGATCATCTTGCCGTAATATGGCTTGTACCTTGAGCCTCCTCTTCCGGCATTTCCCCCGAGTCCTTCCTTCTTCTCTGGTACCCCTGTAGCTTGAAGCTATCGGCCAGCTCTTTAGCTTTGTTCTCGGCTATCTCAGATTTCAAGAAATCATGGATCATTTCAGCTAATTCTCCATGAGTCTTTGGTGCCTTTGTCGCAATTTTTCCAGCTAATCGAGGCTGGGCTAGGCCGTTTCCAAAGGCTTTGATCAAAATCTTCTCATCAACATCATCGATCTCCGCGACCTTTTTATGAAAACGCTCGCTATATTCTTTCACAGTTTCTCCTTTTCGCTGTTTGATATCCATCAGCTCTATTGTTTCTTTTTTAACTCTTTTACTTGCAGCAAAGTACTGCTGGAAGTCTTCAGTCAATTGCTTGAAGCTCGAGATGGACTGTGGTGGCCTTGTGGAGATCCATCCCAATGCTCTCTTCGAAAGCGTTCCAGGGAACAGATTGCAGAGGGCGAGGGAGCTGATTCCCTGAGTGTCATGGCGAACATGAATTCTTGATATGCTGAAGCAGGATCTCCAGTCCCGTCATACTTCTCAATTGTCGGGGCGACGAAGTGTGGCGGGAGTTTCGCCTTTCTTATCCGTTCTGAGAAGGGATATAAGCTCATATCTATTGATCATCCTCCTCCATCTCTTCTCGACAGCAACTGAATCGCGCTTTCTATCCTACTTCTTCCCATTGCTTCCTTTGGAGTCTTTGTTTTTCAGCTGCTCAATGCTTCCGTCATCTCGTCCCATTTTCTTTGGTACTCTTCATCCCTTTGCATTAATTCTTGCTGCAAGGTTTCGTTTCTTCTACGATCTTTTCGTCAATAGATCTGACTAATCCTTTCAGCATGTCTTCAAGGTCTTTTTTGGAGATGGCCTCTGGCATCTCCGAACTCATCTTCCTTCGGAGTGGTTGTTCGAGCGATCGTTCTCTTCGGTAACTTTCTTCAGTGCTTTCTTTGACCTCGGAGCCATCTTTCGTGTTTTGATCCTGCAAAAAACGTCGTTAGTTACTTTAGGATTTCCCACTATGAATCGTCGTAGATTACTTCCCCTGCTTCTAGGTGGTCTCGTGGTTGCTTCTTGCTGTTCGTTTCCACAGACGGCGCCAAATGAAACAGTTCCCTATTCTAATACAACTGGATTCGAATTCCTACGCGACACGTTACATCTATTCATGTGCGACTGGTCGTCAGTCTTCATCCATCTACCTTACCTGGTTCCAGACACAGAGTTTCGTGAAAGTAAAGAGAAGAGAAGGGAGCTTCCGCAGAGTTGAATCTGAGTTTTATTGCCAAATATCGCGTGCCTTATTTATGGGGGTACACCCTTATTTATAGTTTTTTGGGCCTGGCCCCTTCGGTGCCCGCCCGTATCTTACATGCTTAAGTACAGTTCTACCCCCTCTTTTAGTACTTCTGACCGACCACAAGCGGCCGGTCAGGCGATGTTTTGCTTTGCCTACATCCTATTTTCATCCGGCGAGGGCGACCGGATGCTCTACTAGCCTTAAATCTTATCCGGCCAAAGCGGCCGGATGCTCTTCGTGCTTCTAATCTCATCCGGCCAAAGTGGCCGGATGCTCTACTTGCTTCTAATCTCATCCGGCATTATTTCTTCCCTTCTCATGGGTGTTATTCTTTCCTTTCCAAATTGTGAAAAATCTTTTGGGTGAAAATCTTAAAAAGGGTTTTTGTGCAAAAGAAAGAAGAAGAAAAAGAAAAAAAGAAAGAAAAATCTTCTTCTAAAGGAAAAGCAATATATTCCTAGAGGTTTCATAAAGTGCCTCAGAATAAAAGCAAGAAACGAGAGTTTTTCCTTTTATTTTTCTCCTAAATTCCCCGTTCTTCAATGCAAAAAAAAAAATCATGGTTGATTCAGAAACTCTTGCAAAATAGGGCTGATTCATAAAACCATTGATGAGAGTCTTGGCCACATTCAGAAACTCTTGAAAAATAGAGCTGAATGATGGAAACCGGAAAAAGGAGAGATTACAAAAATCCCTTATGCAAAATAGCCCAAAAGTTTTGATCGATTTTGAAATTCCTTGTTTTATACCCATTAGTATGTTTTGAAAAGATAAGGTAGATTAAGTGATACTTATGAATTAGAGTCATATAGTTGGAAATATTTATCTACATTTTCATTCTAGAGTTTATCTGTTTTGTGCATAAGTAATTAGTCTGTTCTAATCCTGTTTTGCTCGAGGACTAGCAAAAGGTAAGTGTAGGGCCTTGATAAGCCGCAGACTTATCATATTTTATGCACTAGATTTAGTATTATATTTATCTAAATAAAGTTATATTTATGTTATTTATGCTTATTATGTGTTAAAATATATTATTTGTATAGATTTATGTTTTTATGAGTTTTATGTGCAAGGAATGATTTCTAGGCAAAAGTTCAGTTGAAGCCGGACTCCATGCCGGGTAGTTTCTGCACGGCAGTACAGAACAGAAAGAAGCCTTGCCGGATGTGATGCCGGGTAAATGTTATCCGGCATGAGTGTAAAATCACCTCGATTGACCATACGACAGCACATGTGATCCACGTGTTTTCCAACCGCTGCCGGGTGTGATGCCGGGTAATTCCTACCCGGCATAAGCACTGTTTCGCACGGACATCGACGGTTTCGACCGTTAGCAGTTGGGCGCATTTAACACGTGTGCCGGCTATTGGGGACCCGGCACGACGCCCGGCATCGACACAATTAATGCCTATAAATAGGCCGAGGAAGGCTACAATTTGACACACTTCAACATCATTATACACTCCATTCACATCTCAGTTTCCGCCCACTCCAAGTGTTGGTGTCCAAGGAACGTTTGCAGTTCCGTCCACGTGAAGAGAAGAAGAAGACTTTGTCGGGTTAAGGCTATGATCATCTCCTTCTCCCTCTTTGTATTCTCTTCTTGTAGTTGTGTGGATGGTGATGTAGAAGTCCTTGTTAGGTTTATGGTTAGGGATGAATTTCCTTGTAAAACTCTTATGATCATTTATGGAATTTTCAAGTTTCTTAACGGAGGTTTCTAGTCTTCATACAAGTTGAATGAGTCAGCCACTTATTCTCTTATCTCTAAGTCCTATTTAAGGCTTTCAAAGCAAGAGTAGGATAGATTAGGATCTCGGTAATCTTTAATATTGTTGTTCTGAAAAGTGGACAACAAATGCTAAGGTTTTGGATTAATCTCTTATTTCCCCATTATTCTAGTTGTATTCGCGGCATTGGCTATGCACGATGCAGGTATGGATAATGAGTTCTTGTTTCAGACCAAGAAACAAGAAGTGTTGTTTACGAAATGTACGATGCCGGATGGCATGCCGGGTATAAGTTATCCGGCACGTTCAAGGCCATGAATCTGCCGGGTAGCGAGGATCCGGCATCACATCCGGCATATGCATTTTGCGAGACCTAATCCTCTTTGAGACTTGCCACCTTTGATCATTGGTCATACGAACCTTTTGCATTGATAACCTTCCCAAATCAAAGTTAGTTTATTTATTTATTTATCTAGTTTAGGATCACATTTTCAATTCCCCCCTTGTTATTATAGAATAGGCTTTTGCCCGGATTAGGACTAATTTTCTATAAGTCCCTTGGGTACGATACTCTCGGTCGTAATATATTTACACTATACTCCGACCGGGTTTTATTTTTGCTACCCGTAGTAGAGTTGTAGGATTAGTTATTTGTTTTATTCTTATATATATATTTTTATCCGTACAATTTCTCTGTTAGCAATGTGCATGGGTAAGGATTGGAACCCTTACATCAAGTCATATCAAGACACACGAGTTGAAGATGGAGCTACCATACCGAGTATACCTGAGGAGTTCCTTGCGGTTGTTAACCACACCGTGGGAATTGCTCAGCAAGTTGAACCGGAACAAATTCCAAGTATTGAGGCGGACTTATGTATTGTCAATTTCTACCAAAAAAGTGGAAGATTAGGTTTACACCAAGATAAGGACGAAACACCCGAGTCTCTAAGTAAGGGAGTACCCGTGGTGTCTTGGTCCATTGGTGATACCGCAGTGTTTATGTATGGCGAGCAGAAGTGTGCGGACCTCGCAAGGAAGTTAGTATTGGAGTCAGGAGATGTGTTAATCATGGTGGGCAGTCGAGGATGCTGTATCATGGTATCAAGAAGATCAAATTGAATACGGTGCCTCCGACAATAATCAATGCCACACACATGAAACCTGGACGTTTAAATTTAACCTTTAGACAGTTTTGAAGTTATGTGCAACCATGTAAGTGTGAAGTCAGTTGTATGTTAAGTATGTAGTGCATTAAGTATGCTAAGTGATCGAGCGATATAGCCAATGTAATACCATCATGGTGTAAAGAAGAGTTTTATGAATAAAGCAGTGTTGATTTCTTGAGTAAACCACCCGTGTTATTACCGTTAAACTTATAAAGTTTCTGAAATAAATTAGGTTGTGCACTCGGGACGGGAGGTATACTGAGTGTCTGCAATGAGGCAGAGGCTGGCAAGAGCGACACTATCCTCACCGGTACCTTCCCAGTTAATGGCGTGGACGCCTCGGTCTTGTTCGACTCCGGAGCCTCACACGCTTTTATCTCGCTATCTTTTGCGAAGAGGCTGGGGTTAGACAGTGAAGAGATGCAGGACTTTCTAGTCACTCTCCCGTCGAAAGAGCGGATCAGGTGTACCCGCTACCACCGAGATGTTGTTGTACGAATTAAGAATGAAGAGTTCCCGATCGACTTGATAGAGTTCGATGGACTTGGTTTTGATGTAATTGTCGGAATGAACTGGTTGGAGCGGTACAAGGAGAATCCTATGTGCCGAGCACCGTCTGCTTCTTCAGAGTCCGTCTGGGTTACCATTTCATACCGCCAGAGGCCTAGGGAGCCTTCGACACAGATCATTTCCGCCATGGCCATGTATCATGAAAATCAGAAGAAAAGATGTATACCTCTGCTATGTCCAGGACATAGAGAGAGACCCTGAGTTTAGCCCAGATGTGCCGGTTGTGTCGGAGTTTCCTGATGTCTTTCCTAAGGAGCTCCCAGGCATGCCGCCTACACGGGCAGTTGAGTTTGAGATAGACTTGGTACCGGGCACCGGACCTATAGCGAAGGCGCCCTACCGTATGGCTCCAGCTGAGATGACAGAGCTCAAAGAGCAGCTGCGAGACCTACTTGACAAGGGGTTTATCCGCCCTAGCGTTTCACCATGGGGAGCACCAGTCCTTTTTGTGAAGAAAAAGGATGGTAGTCTCCGCCTCTGCATCGATTACAAAGAGCTGAATGTTGTGACGGAGAAGAAACGTTACCCATTGCCACGTATCGATGATTTGTTTGATCAGCTGAGAGGTGCATCTGTGTTCTCTAAGATCGATCTGCGATCGGGTTACCATCAGATTGCTATCAGGGACAGTGATATTGAGAAGACCGCATTCCGAACCAGATATGGACACTATGAATTCACGGTCATGCCGTTTGGTTTATCTAATGCACCGGCAAAGTTTATGGACTTGATGAATCGTTTGTTTCGAGATCAGTTGGACAAGTCAGTAGTTGTTTTCATCGATGATATCCTTATTTATTCTAAGTCCAAGGTTGAGCATGACAGTCACCTGAGGAGTGTATTGCAGACGTTGAGAGAGAACCAGCTTTATGCGAAGTTCTCGAAGTGTGAATTTTGGTTGGACCAAGTCTCATTTTCTTGGTCATGTTATTTCTGAGGCTGGGATCGCTGTGGATCCGGCCAAGATTGATGCTGTGCGCACCTGGCCTAGACCGAAGACGGTTACCGACATCCGGAGCTTCCTCGGTCTGCCAGGTTATTATCGGAGGTTTGTGAAGAATTTTTCTAGTGTTTCAAAACCGTTGACATCCTTAATGAAGAAGGATGCACCATTTGAGTGGACAGTTGACTGTGAGAGCTCATTCAAGAAGCTCAAGGATGCCTTGACTTCTGCACCAATTCTTACTATACCAGAGGGTACTGATGGTTTTGAGGTGTACTGTGACGCGTCAGGCAAAGGTATGGGTTCTATTTTGATGCAACACGGGAAGGTCGTGGCCTACACCTCCCGACAGTTGAAGCGACATGAAGAAAATTATCCTACACATGATTTAGAATTGGGTGCCATTGTCTTCGCCTTGAAGATATGGCGACACCATTTGTATGGAGTGAATGTGACGATTTACTCAGATCATAAGAGTTTGAAATACCTGTTCACTCAGAAGGAGTTGAACATGAGGCAAACAAGATGGGTTGAATTCCTTACCGATTACGATATTAACCTTCAGTACAAGGAAGGTAAAGCAAACATTGTAGCTGATGCATTGAGTCGCCGAGCACACTCTCTCCATTCGCTAATCTCTCACTCTAGCTTGGTTGAAGAGGTGCGGAGTGCTCAGATGGCAGATCAGTACATGCAAGAGATCAAACAGAAGCTTATTGACGGCACATTCGAAAGTCAAAAGTACGATTTTCGACTTCATGATGATGACTTGATCAGGCTGAATGGCCGACTTTGTATTCCACGAAGTAGCGCTGAGCTGAAGGAGCGCATACTGAGTGAATCACACTGTTCTTCTACTTCTATTCACCCCGGGGCTTCAAAGATGTACAAGAGCATGAAGAGATATTTCTGGTGGACCGGTATGAAGAAAGATGTGACAGATTATGTTGTTAGGTGTCTCACTTGCCAGAAGGTCAAGTTTGAGCACCGTCGTTCTGGTGGCATGGTACAGCCAATGCCCGTTCCTGAATGGAAGTTCCATGATATTTCCATGGACTTGGTTGTTGGGCTTCCGCCTACTCGGGGAGGCTTGAATATGATATGGGTCGTTGTTGACCGACTGACCAAGGTGGCCCGATTCATTCCGATGAAGGACACCTGGAAAGTGGCGAAGCTAGCAGAGCTCTTCGACCGTGAGATAGTATGACATCATGGAGTACCGAAGACTATCGTGTCTGATAGGGATACCAGATTCCTCGAGGTACTGGAGAACTACACGGGAAGCGCTTGGTACCGAACTGAAGCTGAGTACGGCGTTCCACCCATAGACAGATGGTCAAAGGGAGCGCACCATACAGACGCTTGAGGATATGTTACGTGCATGTGCACTTGACTTTCAGACCAGCTGGATTGATAAGTTACATCTGATCGAGTTTAGCTACAACAACAGTTACCATGCGTCGATCAAGATGTCTCCCTTCCAGGCTTTGTACGGTAGACCATGCAGCACGCCATTATGCTGGGATGAGTCGAGTGAGACGGTCATTATAGGACCTGAGTATTTAGAGCAAGTACAAGCAGAAGTGCGTCAGATCCGGGCTAACATGAAGGCAGCTCAGGATAGACAGAAATCATACGCCGATGTGCGCAGACGTGACCTGGAGTTTGCCGTGGGCGATCAGGTATTTCTTAGAGTATCCCCCATGAAGGGAGTGTTTCGTTTTGGCCAGAAAGGCAAGTTGAGCCCGAAATATGTGGGGCCATATGTTGTGACGGAGCGGATAGGCCCGGTAGCCTACAGGCTTGATTTACCTGCTGAGCTGGGCAAGGTACATGATGTATTTCATGTGTCCCAATTGAAGAAATATATGTCTCATCCATCTCATGTACTTCAGCCCGAGAGGCTAACACTAGAGCCGACCATGCGATCAGTGGAGACTCCCGTACGGATTTTGGATACTAAGACTCGAGACACTCGCCACAAGTCTATTCGACTGGTGAAGGTTCTCTGGTCTAACCAGGAAGTCGAGGAGGCCACTTGGGAGCTGGAAGAGAAAATGAGAGCGAAGTACCCGTCACTATTTACTTCTTAGTATTTGCATGTATAGGGTACAGGGCGTACCCCTATTTAAGGGGGGTAGAGCCGTTTTGGTTATGTATGTACGACATGTATTGGAATACATGTCTATGTTGTTATGTTATAGACCTTTGAGTCTAAGTGATGTTATGTTACCGGGACCTTGAGCCCGAAGTGATGTAAAGAATGTTTGTGTGTTGTTATGGAAGCGTTGTTGCAGAAGTAATCCCCGTGTTCTAATAATTAAGATGCGTGGGAAGTGTGAACTTTGGGGACAAAGTTCTTTTAAGGGGAGTAGATTGAAATACCCCAAACCTTAATATGTTAGTTAAATATATAATTATTATATTTTAAGGCTTATTTTAGTCATTAAGAACATGTGGGAAAAATTCCCGAAGGAAACGGATCCAAATAGTGGGTTAAAAATGCAAAACGAGCGTGAAAGCACGTTTTTCGAGAAACCCGGGAAATGTGATTTTAAACGGGTCTAAAGAACTAATAAAAATTTATAGTCAATCATATGACTATAATTAAATATTAGTCAAGGCCTAGGACCATAAAAATAAATAAAACAAAAATCCGGAAACCGGACCCGGACTGTTAAAACTGACAGTTCGGGAATTAACGGGTGTTATCTGCTAATGACCAAGTGCTACTCTCTTACATTGTAAAATAAAGTCAGATTTTTGCTCTCTCTCTCTTGTGTCTCACGTGAAGCAGCCCCCCCTCTTCTTCTCTACTTTATTAATTCTACTTATTTACTAAAATACAAAACAATAAAATACAACTCACTTTATTCTCTCTCTCACACTCTCTCTCTCTTCCCCTCATTCTCTTCATTCACGTTTTCCCCTCACCCAGCTCTCTCTCCTTCTGTTCTTTGCCCAGCCATGGCGATTTCACAGGCCAAGAAAAACCCCAACTTCGACTCCTTGTAACTTCTTCACCCTAGCTCCAAATCAAGAAATTTTTACACCAAAATACTCCTCTCATCTTGGGGATTATTTTCCACCTTTTGAAATCTCAAAACTCCATACTTCATTTCCATGGGTATACCACATCTTCAAGAGAAAGCTTCATATTTTTGAAGCCAAACGTCTTCTTGTTGTTCTAAGGTAAGAAATAACTCAAAAATCTGTCCATTCCCCCATTTTAGGGTGACCGATTTTAATGTGTGCTAAGCACCATTGTTTCTCTTCATTTCAAGCTTGTAAATCTTCAAGAGGTGTTGGAGCTAGCCCTATTCCATTGCCAAACATTTCATTTTGAAATAGAAGGTAATTCCCTCCATGTGTTCGATTAATATCAAATTCTAGGGTTAATGGAATGATATTCATAAACCCTAAATGCTCATTGTGGCTATCTTGGCTTGGTCATTAGTGTGGCAATAAATCCCGTTGAAAACCAGTTGTGGAGCAAGAAGTAGAGAGAAGGGGAAAGTTTGGAAAGAAATCCCAAGGTAGTTAACTTACCTTGAACTAGTGTGTGATCTATGAATGTGTTTATGTTTGAGCAATATAAATTTCAGTGAAATGCAGGTGTTGCTAATAGTATGAGGAAATTCAGTGTTTAATTTAATGTTGTTTAAGGGCCTAAGAGCCAAGCTTTTAAGGTTTATCAATATTGAGGGCTATTGTGGTTTAGGTGGTGAATTTTAAGTGTGTTCTGGGTGCCTTGGATGAATGGATGGTTGGAGTGTTTAGTGGGTTAAAAAAATGAGTGGGAACATGTAAAATTATGGGGAGATCATGTCAAAATTTGTGTAGGAATGTAATGGTTGAAATTCATTTCCAGGTGGGAACAAACTAGATAACTACAAGGTGCTATGAGAGGGAAATGTAGTATAGAAATCAAGAATTGGGTAACAAGTTTAGATGATGATTTAGGCAAGTTTAAGATGTTATACTAGTGTTAAAATATATCTAATTACATGTAGGAACCTTGGGGCAACAAGGGGTGAAGTTAACAAGTGAAACAAGAATTGAAAATGTCATTTCTGGAGGTCTGTAGCAGAGGTCCGGGACCTAGGTTCCATGACAAGTCCCGGACCATACTATAAAAACTGTTCGAGAATTGCCTAGCACCTTGGTCCGGGACCTAGGGTGGGCATGAAGTCCCGGACCACCCATACAAAACGGCCCGAGAGTTTTTCACACATTCTGGTCCGGGACCTAGGCTAAGTGTGAAGTCCCGGACCACCCCTATTAAAATGGCCGTGAGTTACAACATGAATTGGTCCGGGACTTTAGGTAAGGACCAAGTCCCGGACCACTCTAAAAACCTTGTTTTAAGTTATTAAATGGTGTCTAATGATGGGGATGGTTAGGTATTGATGTTATATGATTATTTAGGACATGTTTGGTGACTTATAATCACCATTAGGAGGGTGAACAAGTATAGGTTTAAGTGTGGAAGTGTACAACATAAATATGCGTAGTAGTTAGCTAAACGGAAGACAAATAAGCTAATTAACCGATGTTATCAATCATGTTTAGGAACAACGTACGGTGGAACACTAGAGCGGCAAGGACCAAGGTATGGTTTTCTTGCAGTCTGTTGCCTACCGGTTTACACCGGCTTGTGTGTTGCTTATTTTTCTGTGTGTTTACAACCTTGTAAGATTAAATCATGAAACGAGTTTACAGTTCTTATTATTGATGTGACGTGTGCGTACCGATACCGGTAACCTCGAATGCGTGCTAACTGTTAATTAACCAAAGCTAGGAAACGTAAGAAAACGGTATCCGGTAATAACGTCCCCAACCTAAGGAACGTTCTAATCCTGCTATGCGTGTTTAGTTGTGATGTGTGTTGCTGAATTATGCCTTACTTCCCTTGTATGTCTAACTGGACTTAAACACTTATTTGTGTGAGATTATGTTAAGTCCCATTGTGGGACTTCTAACGAGTGCTAACCGGGGGAGTGAGGAATCCGGTCGTTCCGGTCACGCGTGTATGTATGGGTGTCGACATCTGTATCAGATTCGGCTCTCTCCTTATGTTAGGGTAGTTTTCCCTTTTTGGGAATTCACCTCCCATTAGCTTAGCCAAAGCTTGCCTACCTGACGTCCACTCGGGTTAGGGGGAAATTATGTGTTGATGTGTCCGGACCACTTTACCCGTCTCATCTTTAAGTTAAGTTGTTCATCCGACTAACAAACCAGTATTGTGATATATGTTAAGCTTAACATGAGGATGAAAACATCCTCTAGGCTTACAAGTTGACTAACCATGTTGGTTGTTTCTTAAAGTGAATTGTTTTCACTATGTATGTGTTGTTATTGTTCTACAATAATTCTTGTTATGTATATGCATGTTATATGATAAATCAACGCCATGTTATCATGACAAATAGTTGCGTGTATCCCGGTAGTCAGCGGGCTGCACGTTAACCATGCCAGCAAAAGGTTGCTGACCCCCTTTGGGGGCTATGTTTATTTGCAGGATGAGGATCGAGGAAGCAGAATGGCTTTAGATCCTAGGTTGTTTATTTTTTTTTTTGGATGTTGAACCCGAGTAGTATTTGTACACTCGAGGTCGTTTACTTTTGGAGGATGTAAGTCTAGTTGGTGATTTGTACAGTAAACACTCGGTATATTGTCATTCTTTTTGGATAGGTGATTTTTGTAAGGTTGTAATTATGCTCGGCATTCTCGTAATCAGACCGATACATTGTAAGTAACAGCCTTGTTAGCCACGTGGGTGGCTAACGGCGTGTAACACCGCCCTTTTGGTATATGGTTAAGTTATGATTTCCGCTGCGATTGTTGTTTAAGAGTGAAGGTTATGGATGGGGTGTTACATACAATCTCGGCTCAAATTCAATTCCAACCCAATTCAATTCTAACCCAATTCAATACAATTCGGCCCAAATCCAGTTCAAATTCAATTCAATCCAGCCCATTTCAATTCAACCCAATTCATCTTCAATTCAATTCGTTTCGATTCATTCAATTCAGCCCAACTTCAAACCCAACTTGTAAATTCCATTCAAACTCAAAAAATCCAAAAACATTCCTCATTATTCAGTTTTAGCTAAAAAAAATCCCAAAAATCTTTCATTCAAACTTCATCAAGGTTTCCAAAGAAACCATTTTGTGGAATTTTAAAGGAAAAACTCTTCTCACATCACAGAAAACTCTTCTCAAATGCAGAAAGTTCTTCTCACATATACAGAAAGTTTTCTCCTAAAAAAATGTCTCAAAATTAGTGTTTCTTTGCCAAGAATTCCGAATAACATCAAAAGTTTTCCAACTCAGTTTTCCAACTCAGTTTTCAAACTCAAACTAAGCCGTTTTTCGGGAACATGGGATGTCTAACACCTTCAAAAAATGTTTTCTTCCTTGTTAGTCGTCACTTGTCTCCCTTCCGAAATAAAAATCCGAGGCGGGGCACTGGGGTCGTAATCTCCCTTGTCGCAGTCTGGATCTCTTTAGGCGGGGCATTAGGGTGACAAACCTCCCCTAATTGCAGCCTAGATTTTTACAAGGCGGGGTGCTAGGGAAGTAACGACCTTCCTAGTTACAGCCGGGATTTTAGAATCGTCTAACTCCCTTCCACTAGATTTTAGTATTTTCGGCTTTTAATGTTTTAAACCCGGGAGTTAGAGACGTATAGGGTTTGACCGAGAACATCTCATTCATGGTGTTTCTCTCTAAATCCTATTTTTCGACATAAATTAATTGCCCCATCCTTCGAGCCTCGACACTTACCATTAATTAAGTGTCGTGTTCGAGGGGGTACATAGGGTAATCCCTCGAGATTATCCGTCCTTTTACAACAAAAAATGATTTTTCAGTTTTAAAAGCTTTAAGAGAGACAATTTTGACAATCACTTCTCCAAACAATTCAGTCCTTCATCATCTCACTCTAAATTTGAAATATCCTAAAACATCAACCCTTTCAGAATCTCAAATCCGAAAAACTCGGGATCTCTGCTCAAACTTCAATTGCCTCACACACTCAAATCATTATCCAAACTCAGATCATTCCAAACTCGAAACATCTCCTGAATCCTAACTTCTTCCAAACTTCTATAGTCTCATAGGCCCGAGTGCCCCACAGACTCGATCATCTCAATCTTTCCATCATTTTAAGATTCAATCGTCTCACAGACCCGAGCGTCTCATAGACCTTGATATCTCATTCCTCCCACTACATGAACATCCCAAATGTCTCATAGACCCGAGCGTCTCACAGACTAACCTCTCAAACACCTCAAAAACCCTCAAAACCCCAAAATCTCCAAAAACCGTGAACTACGTAAGGTCTAATTTCAACAGGGAGTTAGTACGTAGGCAGCCCATCTAGGGTGCGACCCCATTCCAATCCAAAAACCCTTTTCCCAACTCTAAGGTTATATTCACGTCTGTCAAACATTCAAATCCCATCTTACTCCCACAAACCCTCGACTTCTTCGACTCTCAAAATCAGACTCCTAATCTTTCATTCCATACTCATTCGAATTCGTCAATTCTTCTTCTTGGCGCTAGCTTGGCAGAAAAGCTCGCCTCATCCACTCATTTTCTCATATCTCGTCCTGATCCTATCCTTGGCTTTTAAATGAATCTCTTTAAAAAGGTTTTGAAAGAAGGTAATCCCGACAATTAGAGACCGAGGTTTCCTCGGGCACCAATCTGAAGTCGTGGTCATTGCCACTTCTAAGGGGTGTAACCCAGTGCGAACCCACACAAAATCTCTAGTATGATCAGTAAGTCTATCCATAGGAAACAAATCATCAGAGTCAATTAATGATTCTTAGAACCCTTTTCCTCCCTTCCTAGTTCCTTAGGTCAAACTAGGTGGCGACTCTAGTCAATTCCTCCTTAGAGAGGCATAAGTCCGCGTGGGGCCCATTGAGAGCGGGTGTAGTGCACACTTGCACTCCTCTTTATGCTTTCTGGGAAAGACGGACGATGTAGTAGGTATTTGAGGGATGCCAAGAACAACGGGTTTTTACCCTCCACAGAATGGCAGATTCTAGGATCTAGACTTCTTAGTCATAACCATTTAGATAGACCCCCTCATACCGAAAAATCACCCTCCACCGAATGGCGACTCTGCTGGGGAAAAACTTGAGTAAGTTTTTTCTCAAACTCAAGGAAGACTGAACTTCATTCAAAATTGTCGGGACTTCCCCACTTCTTTCAAAACCTTCAAAAGATTCTTTTCAAGCCATTAGGATCATTCTATTCCACACTTAGAGTGTGTATCTGATGAGGACAGATAGGACATATTAGATCCTCAACAAACATGACAACAATTGGGTTAATAATTAGCTCACAATTAGAAAGAGACACTTAGGACTGAACGAAGCTAACTTCCCTTTAGGTTAATAAACAACCAATTTGGAATCACTTTCAAGATAAAACTCTTAGCAAATAGGATGATACTGACTTCATCACTTTTATATTTTGTTGTGATTGTGGGGTGCATTTGGTGGGTAACTTACTCATGCATTCCTCTGTGTCACCCGATTTATCCTCGAGTCACGGGATCCCCACCGGTCCACGGTTGATTCCCCATGAGCTGGGTCATTTATATAAATGGCTAAACCCACGGGGCAAGATGGTCATCGACCTACGCCCTGCAGGCTCAATCCAAAAATACCCTCCATTATCCGAGTCTAAGCCAGCAAATAGTGAACCATGAGCCTTCAGTGTCCAGCTGCCTGATCCGGTGTCTAGGACGGGTTTTATGGGTAGTCACCCTCTTGTATGCCGCCTGTCTGACCACCCTTCTGCCTTACCCTGAAGATTGCATGGGCTCGATTCTCCATTGTTCCTCCACCACGGGTGTCTCTAAAGCCCAATGTCACGCTACACGTCCATAGAGGATCCCCTATTTACCGGATACCCATACATGGCACAACGTAGTCAGTGAATAATTTGGACTTTAGACACACCTGACCGTGCAGATGACGAGAGACCCGTTCCCATGCAATACTTCCCCGATTTTCCCAAAAAGTGGGGCGTTGTCGGATCATCACTGGCCGTGGTATGTTTCCTTATCACTTCGGGTATCCTGACCTTTCGAACTCGATGAGGGGCCTTCTTTATAACGTGCCCCGCAAGGGGCATAGCAGAGAAAAACCCCGAGAGATGACAGTGAAGGGACGATGGTTCCCCCGGTGGGACGAAATCGTAATTGACCTGGAAAGTGATTATCCCAACATTAACACTTATAGCTCCACATCAAACATAGCCACGATTTACTTTATGCTATACATGTGAGCAAACCACTTTTTCAAACCAATCTATTTTAAATCGTGCAAAACATTTGGAATTCTCTTTTGCATGTCTTTTAAAGCTGTTTTATGAGCTCATTTATTTCGAATCCCACCTAAATTTTACTCATAAACATTTGGGGTTTTAAAACCTGTCTCTTCATCTTTATTTCAATAAAGTGTTATTTCCAAAACAGGTTTCAAAAATTGATTTCGAAAACCTACTTTTTACAAACGAATTTCAGACAACATTCTTCACCAAACATTATTTCAAACTAGATTTCAAAAACAGTTTCCAAAATTGATTTGCACAAGCGTATTTCAAAATAAATGATTTAGTCCCCATGTTATGACCCGCTATTTTTGAAGTTCTGCCCACCTTCAAGAGCAGCGGTCATTACCATGGTGCGTACTAGTCATTTCGTGTTTTCACAAAAGTGGTGGATTTTCACACATTATTTTGTGCCCGATCATTAACTTTTCCTTTCACAAAAATATCCCTCAATTTCTTTCATCGGAGCAAGTGAAGCGCATGAAGATCGACAACGCATTTCGAGCATAAATCAGAGTTGCACTAACCCGAGTCAAGCGACATGAAGATTAGCGACACCGATTTAAGTTCAAACTGTTAAAATCAGAAGGACACCAACTCGTTTTGTTTGATCACAGTTTTGCTTCACTGCAAAAGCCTGAAAATGAGCTTGCAGTCGATCAAGCACCCGAAGACAAGCGAGCAACCGATCAAGCACCCGAAGACAAGCGTGCAGCCGGTCAAGAGCCCAAAGGTGAGCGAGCAGCCGGTCAAGAACCCAAAGACAAGCGAGCAGCCGCTCAAGAACCTGAAGACGAGCGAGCAGCCAACCAGAAGTCCGAGCGTGAGCTGTCATTCAGAAGCTTGAAGACGGACCAGAAGATTTCAGAAGAAGTTTAGCTCAAATTTCACCTTTTAATGACTTTTTAGAATTGATGATGTATAGGATTTTCCCCTATGTTTCTTTTCTCTCTCGTCCATTTCTGAATAGATTACATGTATAGGTTTATACGCTCCCTTTGAATTTGTTTAGATCAATGTGTATAGGGTTCCCCACTCCCTATTTTCTTTGCGAATGACCGAGCGTCAAAATTCATATTGAGAAAATCCGCCACTTTGAAAACACGGTTTTTTAAAATTGTTTTCCAAAAACTCGGTTTCTTTTGGCATGCACGTCTTGTTTAAAGAAAGGAATAAACAAGACAACCCTTCCCGTTTATCTATCACTCTTAAAATTTTGCTTTATGGGGTGAAATTTGCGGTGTCTACGGATACTTCCCCTTTCAAAAATTGATGAGATAAAGTGACACTAATCATACGCTCGCATCCATGACATTCATACTTCATGAATCTCACAATATTTTCAAAATAAATGAAAGTCATTTTTGCACCAACAATCATTCACACATCATCACACGACAAATTTTTATTTCACAAAACATACTGATATTACCTCTTTTCCTTCATTCTAATCCTTATGCTTGCAGGTTTCGTGACAAATGGCAACTGAAAGAGAGCAGACCAGTCCGCTTATAGCAACGGCAGAATGGATGGAGTGGGCACCCCGAAATGATCAAGTAGTCGAAGACCGTTTGTTCACGAAGGATTGATCCATGACCATGCTGATGACTTGGAGATAAACCTGAGGGTAGAAGAATGTGTCCAAAGAAGAATAACTAGGATCTATGTGGAGTCGGATAACAGTTACAAAGAGACTTCGACTTACTCGACATACAATGCCTATGAGTTTCAAGCAATGGACCCTTATGCTCCCTCTGTCCAAGTTCGAACTACACCAAGCATGCCTTCTTCACCTATGAACAGTCTAACTCTGAGAACCCCAACCGCCACCAGAGGGAATTGGCAACCACACATGGTCTGTGATAAGGTAAATACCCAATCCCCATCTTCCCCCATGATGCGTTCTGTCTTAAACCTCTCCTTGCCCACACACAAATATGCCCTTCCTTGGCAAATACCTCATCACTCGTCAAATTCAAGCCAACATCTTCACCCAGGAACAACACTGCCCTCTCAATCTCTTGACACTGGCTACCCTGAGACAGCCATTTCAATCCAAAACCTTGATCTAAGAGCGAGTCCTATGAAAGAATTAGTGAAAGAACTGAAGGCGGAACTAGAGCTAGCCCAACGTTTTAAGTCTGCAGGTTGGGAGCCAACTAACCCGTATCCTGATGCTCGTCTACAAAAGGGCATGAGTCTGCCTGAGATGGAGAAGTATGAGGGAATTGGAGACCCGAGACATCATGTCGAAAAATACGATAAACTCATGAATCTCCATGGCCTTTCCGACGAGCTGAAAGCCGCATGCTTTAGATTCTATTTGCAAGGACCTGCTTACTCATGGATTATGAGCATAGATCTAAACTGAAAGTCAAGCTGAGACTTGTATTTAGATTTCCTCTCTCAATACGGCGACAACTTTCATCATGAAGTTACACGTAGAGATTAGAGATCACATGCCAAAATTCTGACGAACCCGTGAGGGAGTTCATAAAACGATGGAGGGTGAAGGCTGGACAAATGAATAATCGACCTACTGAGGAAGAGCAAGTACAAATTGTGATTTCTAGGCTAAAAGATGTGTACCGACATCGGTTGAAATATCTAGGGATATGTGACTTCAGACGACTGATGGAGGTTGTGGCTGCTCTGGAAGATGCCGAAACCAAATATCCAAAGCCAACAATCACGCAAAGAGAATACCACCAACCCGGGCAGGACTCTCAAAGACAGAATTCGGGTCTAGGAATATCACTTGGTGAAGCCTGGAGAATTTTAAACGAGGGAGGTTACCTAGCACCTTACAACACCAGTTCGAGGGTGAAGAAGCTTGGGCCACATTTACAAGAGTATTGTGACTATCATCGGATTCGCGGGCACGCCACCGACGAGTGCACCACACTGAGAAGTGCAATCCAAGAGCTGAAAGACATAGGAGACATCTCTTCTTTAGAGATAATACGTCCATCCTAAGCCACGAAGGCGCATCTTCCTAAGGCATCACCAAGCTAAGCATGGTCATGTGCTAATCCGTGGAGATAGTGGCAGAAAGTTGTTGAGTCATGTTTTTATTTACAACTGTCATGAAAGCGCATGAAGGGTTGCATCCCATCCCTTTCCCCTTTCTATTTGACCTGTCCAGGAATTGTGGGAAGAACAAGACGATTTTATCATGTTGACTAATGCGATGTAGGAATTACTACTCCTTAATCGGTCAAGGTTCGAATAACAGCTAAAACATGTGGGATGACGTTTCTTCCGGGACCCACTCAGTAAATGACCACCTAAAGGGTCATTAATGGCAAGATAAGCTTCATGGATCCTCAACTGAAACCGATGCAGTGCAAACCCACACAGAATCTCTAGTATGATCAGATAAGTCTTATCCATAGGCAACAAATCATCAGTCAATTAACGGTTCTTAGAACCCTTTTCCTCCCTTCCTAGTTCCTTAGGTCAAACTAGGTGGCGACTCTAGTCAATTCCACCTTATAGAGGCATAAGTCTACGTGGGGCCCATTGAGAGCGGGTGTAGTGCACACTTGCACTCCCCTTTATGCTTTCTGGGAAAGACAGACGATGTAGTAGGTATTTGAGGGATGCCAAGAATAATGGGTTTTTACCCTCCACAGAATGGCAGTTTCTAGGATCTAGACTTCTTAGTCAGAACCATTTAGATAGACCCCCTCATACCGAAAAATCACCCTCCACACCATGCGTGTTTCATATGTATTAGTACATTCAAGCCGGTTTCAATATACTAGTTGAAGAAGTGCATATCTTCTGGCGGACACTCAGATATGACCAACATCAAGAGCTTGAAGCACAACGCCAAACATGTGATGAGTCGTACACTACAGAGGAACAACTCTCGTGTGTAGGTCTGTGGTATGAGGATCTGTCTGAGCGGTTTGATCCTACGATAATCGAACAAGTGTTCAACGCATGGAAGCCATTATAGGAGCCCTCGGATGATCACACTGGTTTACAGCCCCAGAGGTGAAGGTGCCTAAGGGTAGGCCCACTACAAAAAAATAGAAGAGGCCAAACACTAGGGACAAGTCCAAGCACGAGCATTTAGGTCTTAGAAACTGTGGCCTGCCCCTACGACATTCGTAGTCTCAATGACACTCTATAACACCAGAAAGTCAAAGTGATCGTGGGCCGACAATGCAACACAGTCAATCACAGCAATGGTCATCTGGGCGAATGAGTCAAACTGGAGAAGGCCCGACAATGCAACACAATCCACTGCAACAACATTCATCATTGTAGACATACTATAGCCCCTGGAACTCCTTGTTGTATTGGACTGACTTTGATGAGATATCAATTGATTATATTACAGGTTATAGGGAGATAGTGGGCGATGGAAACTGTGGTTTTCGAGCTATTTCCGATTATGTGTACAATGATGAAAACCAATGAAAGTGGTTAGACATGCATGCATTGATGACCTGGAGAGTAGAAGATATTGGTGGTCGGCGCGATATGAACGAGATTGGTACGACAGACAGTACGCACAATTGAATTGGTTTGGAGACTCATTTGCACCAACGCAACATTGGATTGAAATTCTCAATATTGGTCTTATCGTGTCCACTATGTACAACATTGTGCTTATCAGTTTTGGAACACGTAGGACTTCTAGGGCTGGACGCTTGGTCGCACTACCGTTACGTGATGATCGGGGGTTGGGTCTTACACTAGCAAAGGTTTGTATTACATGTATCAATGATCAATCATTTCATTAGAGTGCAGACAGTTGAAGATTGTCCGGTCCATGCATGAATCCCATGTGGCGATGTTGGCATGAACCCGCGGTTACACATTATCTGGATCCGTACATACCACACAATGAACACTGGTTTAGATTGTTTACTCCGGTTGATGGACCAGAAAGAATGGTTTTAGAAGATTGGAGTGTTGTAATTTTTTTTGAATTCTTGTATGACAGTAACACAATCTAGAAGTGATGGAATGTTTTACAACATGAATCTACTTAAAAGTTTGATAAATATTTGAATAGTTTAGTGTCTTATGTTGATAAAGAGTTTCGTATCATATACAAATTACCAATGATTTCCACATATTTAACGCCTCTTTTCACTTTTGAACATTAAAAAAATATCGAAGGAGATTCATCAATTGAAGTCATGCTGCATTTGTTAGTCATCATAATGTTACAATTTAGTCACCACACACATTAATCAGAAGTCGTGGATGTGCAATATACTTTATCTAATAAAAGTAAATTAATCATAGATACAGTCTGTTCCAAAGCTAGTGTGTTAATGTTTGCTTAGCTAAAGATCTATGCGGATACTACATGGGCTAATATAATGTTCTCTAAATAGAATCCATGAGAGTCATAATATACTAAATGGTTATCCCATCGAGCTTGAAGATGATTTTGCTTCGCCTAAACCGACTACAATTTTTAGTTTTAAATATCAACAAATTCCCATCTTGTATGATAGTAGCATTGTTGAACAATAGTGGAATCTGCTTCAGCCATGTTGTCACTAAAAGGTGACAATCAAAACTCCTAGAAAATAAGTTAATTTATTGAACAAAAGTGGAATCTGCTTCAGCCATTGTTGTTGCTAAAATATGACAGTCAAAACTCCTACAACAGGGAGTGACTTTTTTTTAAAGAAACTTGTCTGTAAAACCAGAGTTATTTCTTTTGAAAATAGTATTTTTTACTCTTGTAGCGTATACTTGGAGTTATAATGGAGGAGCATAACCAAAACTATTTGTGGAGGGTGATTTTTCGGTATGAGGGGGGTCTATCCAAATATGATCTGACTACAAAACCGAGATCCTAGATATTACCATTCTGTGGAGGGTGAAAACCCGTTATTTTGGCATCCCTCAAATACATACTCTATCGTCCGTCTTTCCCAGAAAGCATAAAGGGAAGTGCAAGTGTGCACTACACCTGCTCTCAATGGGCTTCACGCGAACTTATGCCCTAACGGCGGAATTGACTAGTCGCCACCTAGATTGACCTATGATAACTAGGAAGGAAGATCGGTTCTAAGAACCGTTAATTGACTCTAATTGTTGCCTATGGATATGACTGATCTGGTCACTTCAGAGATTCGTGTGGGTTCGCACTGGGTTACACCCCTTAGAAGTGGCAATGACCACGACTTTGGATTGGTGCCCGAGGAAACCTCGGTCTCCAATAGTCAGGATTACCTTCTTTTAAAACCTTTTTAGAAAGATTCATTTAAAGAGCCATATGGATAGGATAGGAGAGGAAGAGAGATAGAGAGTGAATGAGGCGAGCTTTTCTGCCAAGATGATGCTATAGAAGGATTGATGAATCGAGAGTTGAATGAATGTAGAATGGAATACAAGGGAAAGGTTTAAGGATTGAGTGAATGAGAAAGATCTGAAGTCTGAAAGTTTGAGGGTTTGTGAGGTTCAAAGGAGATTTGAATGGTTTTTTGAGTTTTGAATGTTTTGAAGTATGATTGATGTCGTAGAGCTGGAAAAGGGTTTTTTGATTTGGAACGGGATCGCACCTTAGGTGGGTTGTCTACGTACTCAACTCCTTGTTGAGATCAGACCTTACATAGTTCAGGGTTTTTAGGTTTTTGAAGATTTTAGGGTTTTGAGGTGTTTGAGAGGTTAGTCTGTGAGATACTCGGATCTATGAGACAATTTGGGATGTTCATGTAGTGGGAGGTATGAGATATCATTGTCTATATGAGATGCTTGGGCTTGTGAGACGTTTAAAATCTTATGATAGTGGAGAAATTGAGATGTTTGAGTCTGTGAGGCGCTCAGACCTATGTGACTTTAAAAGTTCAAGAGAAGTCAGGATTAGGGAGATGATTTTAGCTTGAGGTAATCCGGAGTTCGAATGATTATTTGAGTATATGTGGCAATTGAAATTTGGAAGAGGTCCCAGGTTTTTTAGGTTCGAGGTTCGAAAATGGTTGAGGAAAATCATTTTGTTATGAAAGGACGGTGATCCCGAGGGAACACCCTGTGTACCCCCTCGAGCGTGACACTTAATTAATGGTAAGTGTCGAGGCTCGAAAGATGGGGCAATTAATTTATGTCAAAATATAGGATTTAAAGAGAATTATCATGAATGGGATACTCTCGGTCAAATCCGGGTTCTAAAATGTTAAAAACCAAAAACATTAAAATTGAGTAGAAGAGAGCTAGAAGATTCTGAAATCCCGGCTGCAACTAGGAAGGCAGTCACATCTCTAGCACCGCACCTTGTAAAAATCTAGGCTACAATTAGGGGAGGTTTGTCACCCTAATGCCCCGCCTAAAGAGATCCAGACTGCATCAAGTGAGGTTACGACCCCAGTGCCCCGCCTCGGATTTTTATTTAGAAGGAAGACGAGTGATGTCTAACCAATATAAATATTTTGAAGGAGTTAAATATTTCTTGTTCCTCGAAAACGGTTTATTTTTTAGTTAAAAACTAAGTTTGAGAACTTTTGAAGTTGTTTAGAATTCTCGATAAAGAAACGCTGATTTTGAGAAATGTTTTAGGAGAAAACTTCTTGTATATGTGAAAAGAACTTTCTGCGTTTGAGAAGAGTTTTCTGTGATGTGAAAAGAGTTTTTCCTTTAAAATTCCATAAAATGGTTTATTTGATAACTTGGTGAAATATAAATAAAAAGATTGCTTGAAACTTGAGAAGAGGTTTTTTTTTTAGAGTTTGAATTGAATGAGTGGAAATTGGGTTTGAATTGAGTGGAATTAGACTGAACTGAATTGAGATTAAATCGAGTTTAAATTAGATTTAGGCCAGGATTAGGAAGCGGGCCAGGTCAAGTTGGGTCAAGGTCAAAGTTTGACTTAATCAAAGTATGGGTTAGTCAAATTTTGGATTGGTCAACGTTTAGATAGGTTAAAGTTGACTTAGTCAAATTTGAGCTTAATGGGTCAGATTGGGCTTAATGGGTCGAGTCATGTGGGTCAAACTGGGCAGGGTCATGTGGGTCGAATTGGGCCAAGTCATGTGGGCCAAATTAGGCTGAGTCATGTGGCTCACTTTCTTGTGGACTTGGGCCTTGTTGTGGACTTGGGCCTTTTTGTGGTCTTGCGTCGAATACTCGAGCCTTGGATGTGGGTCTTAGGTAGTGGGCCTAGATAGTGGGCCTAGGCAGTGGGCATGGGTAGTGGGCCTAGGCAGTGGGCTTGGCTTGGATCAGGTATGGAGCCTTAAAACCAGCTTGAAATGGGTTACCTATATGGGCCACAAATGGCTTTATAAATGGATTGATTTTGTGGACCAAAGTCTAGGTGTGACTTGGGCCTTCTGACTCGGATTGATTGGATCGTTTTATAATGGGATAATTGATTGTGAGTTTTAATCTGAATATAAAGGATGGTTTGGAAAGACTGTTCGCTACGAAGGATGTCCCCCACAAATAGGTACTACGACCCTCGGGTACTATGATCTTAATGTAGGTTTCATCCGTGAATAAACTAGGGCGTTTCTAAAATGGCCCACAGAAAGATGCAGGCCCGACTTAACTAATAAGTCCGGGTAACCTAGGGGCTAGGATTTCAATCCATATTAACCCGACTATGATCTTAATGACACTTATGTATCTGCCGATGTCAGGACAAGTCGAACGCACCCAGTCTATTACGTACTGAAGATAAAGCAATATCAACGCCTTAAAATTACCAGGAGAGCAAGTCATGGGAAGTGAAAATTAATCATGAAAAATATCAACGATCCAAAGGCAATTAAACATCTATCATAAAATCCAACTTTCTCTTTAGTTCACCGAATGAGTGGTAAGGGATTCAAGTCAGGCAGTAAAGTTCCAGCAAAACCAAATGTGATTCGATTTGATGATGATTTTTTTTGTGATCGCTAAATCAGAAGTTATACGAATTTGCCTATCCTGAATTTAACAAGCAGAAATGCCTTGAAAATCTGAAACAGCCAATCGAGTTACCACCTTAATTTTCACATCTTTCGCTACTAGCATCAAACATGAGCATAACCAACATGTTTACAACATCCAAACAGATTATGAGGTTTTTTCCTCACCAGGCCATATGATTGATTTTAGATACATGAACCAACAACAAACGAATTCTCACAAAAGGTGCAGCACCGAGATTAAACAGGAGTATGCTAAAACATAGTGCTATACAGATTAGGCGCTTTGAACCGAAATTAGTGCAATGCACGAATAATATTCACGCGTGATAAGTAATTCAGAACTTCAGAAAAACCAAAAGCACACAAAAGCCCATGTCAATATGTAGATCGAACAATATCACCTGCATCATTGTTATGTACATCTAAAGCCACTTGGTTGAAGAAATGAATACCGGATTGAAGACAAAGACATCTCCTGCAACAGACTTTTCAAAAGAGGAACCACATCAACAAAAAGAGGAGAGCAGACCTGGAGTTAGTTTCTGAACATGAGTGGAATAGACAAGAACTAACAGAACGCCCAAAGCGGGAATAGCAAGATTTCAGTCTTAGTGTTATCCAACCCATACAAATGAATTTAACAGCAAACTGGACTTTCTGTCAAAGTGCGAGACTCAAATTTCTGAAAAAAATGAAATCATAACCAGTGCGATATTACCATTCCCACCGAGAAGAGCGTAGAAGTAAGCTGATGAGTCTCCCTGCCTATTTTTGCTCAAGAATGACAAAGCAGGAATCGGTGACCAACAAATATGTCAAGATAAAGAGGGTAATGCGAGCATGTGGCAGGAACATACGTATGTTTCAACAGAGGTGCAGGACAAAATATGACAAGGGCTCTAAATCATGAGAATAAATCCTCCTCCCTGGAATTCCTAAGTTACTGGTCGTGCAGGAGCTAGACAGTGCTTATGTGCAGTGGTATATCAGTTAAACAGAGACATGACACAGGTGAAGGGGTAAGTGAACAGGGTAGCTCCATTCTATCATAATTTCCAATGAAATGACCAACAAAATACATCCGCAGAACATTAATGAATAAGTAAATCAGTATTAACATAAACAAACATAAACAAAACTAAACATACTCGACATCAAGACTCGCGTCTCAACGTCCGTAACAGGTTGAGAGATTTCCCATGAGAAAATACGTAGACGAAGAATGGAAAAATAGTAGCTATGAGAAGAAATATGAGAGAGGGAATCGGTTCACTAGGTGGAGTGATCTCTGACGAAGCCGTTCCTCTCTCCGGCCACTATCAACTGTGAGATGTGGTTTCATCCCACATCGAAAGTGGGCAAAACAAAGGAGCACTTCCTTTGTTATAAAAGGAAGTGCTCACCTCACTTATAATCTCATCCTAACAATTAGTAATTTCTTTTGAATGCTAAAATGTAATCTCTTCTCTCTATATCTCTTAAAGTATAAATAAGGGAGTTCTGGTAGTGTCCGAGGAAGTAGGCAAAATTGGCAGAACCTCGTAAAATTCCAGTGTCCCTTTTATAGCTTTATTTAATAGCTTTTGGTGGGTAATTTTGTAGTGCTTTATTGTGCTAAGAAATTACAGTCAGGAAGTTCTGTCTAAGGAAGTGGTTCTTAAGCGGGACCATTGTGACCCTACCACGACCTGGGAATTTTCCTGTGCGAAGTGATTTTCTAGTACAATAATTTACTCTCTTACCCAGTCGCTTCCGCAATAAGTGGTATCAGAGCCAAGGTTCTGTCTTAGTATGCTCTATGGTTGCAGCTAGGCTGATCTTCCACATCAGAAAAGCGTTCCTTTGTTCAGTTGATACGTCGTAGCGCTGCTAAATAAATATTGGAGCAGAAATGGCAGACGACAAATTAAAGACCCCGGAGACAGCGTCATCAACTTCCTCATCATCTATTTGGACAAGAAGGGTGATGACTAATGCTAAGTTTTCGGTGGAGACATTTGATGGTACGGGCCATTTCGGCATGTGGCAATGCGAAGTCCAAGACGCTCTCTTTCAGCAAGGTCTTGACATCGCCATTGAAGAGACAAGACCGGAAGACATTCAAGAGAAGGAATGGGAGGCCATGAATCGAGCAGCTTGTGGTACAATTCGCTCCTGCCTGTCGAGAGAACAAAAATATGCGTTCTCTAAAGAAAAATCTGCCTGGAAATTGTGGAGGGCATTGGAGGAAAAATTCATGAAGAAGAGCAGTCAGAATAAGCTTTTTATGAAGAAAAGGCTATTCCGCTTTTCTTATGTTTCGGGGACCACGATGAATAACCACATCACCAGTTTCAATCAACTAGTAGCTGATTTGGTAAACTTGGATGAGACATTCAGTGATGAAGACTTGGCCTTAATGTTACTGGGATCTCTTCCTGATGAGTATAAGTTTCTGGAAATAACTCTACTCCATGGGAAGGAAGATGTCTCTCTGAAGGATGTCACTGCAGCACTGTACAGCCATGAATTGAGAAGAAAAGAAAAGAGGGTTGGTACTGATGAAGCAGCAGAAGCATTAGTGATGAGAGATCGTTCTTCCGCTCAGAGAAAGGGGAAGAAAGGATGGTCAAAACCGAAAGCCAAGCTCGGCAAAGATGAATGCGCCCTTTGTCGAGAAAAGGGACATTGGAAGAAGGACTGTCCAAAACAGAAGAAAGGCAAGGCTGTTCAAGACGCATGTGTAGCTGAATACGACAGCGAAGGATCAGGACTATCATTGGTGGCATCGACTTCAAAAATTAACCAGGATGAGTGGATTCTGGATTCAGGAGCAACCTACCATATGTCACCCATTCAAGATTGGTTCTTTGATTACAAAGAACTAAAGGGTGGAACCGTTTTGATGGGAGACAATAGCCCATGCAAAACAATTGGTATAGGCTCAATCAAGTTGAAGAACCATGAAGGATCAACCAGAGTTTTAAGAGAAGTTCGGCATGTTCCAAACTTAACCAAAAATCTTATTTATCTGGGACAATTGGAGTCGAAAGGATTCTCATGGGCCGCTAAAGATGGGGTTCTAAAGGTCGTTTCTGGACCACTGACGGTGATAAAAGGCACCAGAAGGAGCAATCTGTATTACTATGAGGGGAGTACAGTAGTAGGAACAGCAGCAGTTGTGTTGGCTCCCAAGGAGAACGGTGACTCTCAGTTGTGGCACATGAGACTGGGGCATGCCGGAGAGAAATCCTTACAGATTCTTGCAAAGCAGGGATTGCTGAAAGGCATGAAGGCTTGCAAGTTAAACTTTTGTGAGCATTGCGTTCTCGGGAAGCAAAAGAGGTTGAAGTTTGGCACTGCCATCCATAATACGAAGGGTATTTTGGATTATGTCCATTCTGACGTTTGGGGACCCGCCAAGACACCTTCCTTGGGTGGGAACCGCTACTATGTGACCTTCGTGGATGATTTTTCTCGAAGAGTTTGGGTGTATGCCATGAAGACTAAGGATGAAGTGATGGGGATCTTCCTAACATGGAAGAAGACAGTCGAGACGCAAACAGATCGAAGGATCAAGTATCTCCGGACAGATAATGGGGGAGAGTACAAGAGTGATCCATTCTTGAAGGTTTGCAAAGACGCGGGAATTGTCCGACACTTCACAGTCAGGGAAACACCGCAGCAGAATGGAGTGGCAGAGCGAATGAACCGAACATTGCTGGAGAAGGTTCGGTGCATGTTGTCAAATGTTGGGTTGGGCAGACAATTTTGGGCTGAGGCGGTAACATATTGCAGCCATATTGTGAACCGGTTACCGTCATCGGCTATTGGTGGAAAGACACCGCTTGAGGCATGGTCTGGAAAACCAGCTACTGATTATAGTTCTTTGCGAGTGTTTGGTTCTGTGGCTTACTACCATGTGAAGGAATCAAAATTAGACCCAAGGGCAAAGAAGGCTCTATTTATGGGGATTGCGTCTGGGGTAAAGGGATACCGGTTGTGGTGTCTAGAAGCTAAGAAGACAATCATTAGCAGAGATGTTACCTTTGATGAATCTGCGTTGTGGCAGAAGGTGATAGTAGACTCCATCCAGACAAAGGGAACTCAGAAGCAGGTGGAGAAAGCACCAAAGCAGGTGGAGTTCGAGAAGGAGATATTTGTAAACCCATTGGTTGGAGATGATAGTGACTCTCAAGGAGTAGATGAGTCAAATGAGGAAGCTCCAACAGCAGAATCAGATCCGATTGTAGAAGAAAGACCCAGAAGAGAGATCCGTAAACCTGCTCATTATGCGGATATGGTGGCTTATGCACTTCCAGTTGTAGATGAAGGGGACCACCGAATTTCCAAGAAGCAAATCAAAACTCGGAAAGTAAGGAGTGGAAAGGTGCCATGGAAGAAGAAATGAATTCTCTTCACAAGAACAACACGTGGAAGTTGGCACAACTACCAAAGGGCAAGAAGGCAATTGGTTGCAAATGGGTGTTTGCAAAGAAAGAAGGAACTTCAGGTGAAAACAGTGTCCGCTACAAGGCTAGATTGGTGGCCAAAGGGTACACACAGAAGGAGGGAATTGATTACCATGAGGTATTTTCTCCAGTAGTGAAACATTCCTCCATCAAAATTCTGTTGGCGTTAGTAGCTGATCTGAATTTGGAATTAGCCCAACTTGATGTGAAGACCGCGTTTTTACATGGCGATCTGGAGGAAGAGATCTATATGACTCAACCAGAAGGATTTAAGGTTCGTGGTAAAGAAGATTGGGTTTGTAAGTTGAACAAATCATTGTACGGGTTGAAGCAGTCTCTAAGGCAATGGTACAAACGATTTGATTTGTTTATGAGAGGGCAAAGGTACACGAGAAGCAAATATGATCACTGTGTGTATTTGCGCAAGCTACATGATGGGTCTTACATCTACCTACTCTTGTACGTTGATGACATGCTAATAGCTTCAAAGAATCAGTCAGAGATTGATAGATTGAAGGCTCAGTTAGCTCAAGAGTTTGAGATGAAAGACTTGGGCGAAGCCAAGAAGATTCTCGGGATGGAGATTAGCAGAGACAGAAGGAATGGCAAGATTTGTTTGTCCTAGGAGCAATATCTGAAGAAGGTGCTACAATATTTTAGTATTAACGACAATACAAAACCTGTGAGTACCCCGCTTGCTCCTTATTTGAAGCTTAGTGCCCAATTATCTCCAAAGACTAAAGAAGATAGAGACTATACGGCTAGAGTCCCATATGCAGAAGCAGTTGGTAGCTTAATGTATGCCATGGTGTGTACAAGGCCTGACATTTCACAAGCAGTTGGAGTGGTGAGCAGATATATGCATGATTCTGGCAGAGATCATTGGCAATCTGTGAAATGGATTTTATGATATATTCAAGGTACTGTGGATATTGGTCTGCTATTTGAGAAAGATGTTACAGGTGGTCCAAATGTGGTTGGATATTGTGATTCCGACTATGCTGGTGATATGGATAAGCGACGATCAACTACTGGTTACTTGTTTACTTTAGCCAAGGCTCCAGTAAGTTGGAAATCTACATTGCAGCCTACAGTTGCTTTGTCTACAACTGAGACGGAGTACATGGCTCTGACAGAGGCTGTGAAGGAAGGTATTTGGCTTCATGGGTTGCTTAAAGACTTGGGAGTTGGTCAGAGGCACATCACGGTGCACTGTGACAGTCAAAGTGCTATTCATTTAGCAAAGAATCAAGTCTATCATGCAAGGACGAAGCATATTGATGTTCGCTATCACTTTGTGCGGGAGATACTCGAAGAAGGGGATATTCTTGTTCAGAAAATCCGGACGACAGAGAATCCTGCAGACATGATGACCAAGGTGGTGACCGCAGTCAAGTTCAAACATTGCTTGGACTTGACCAACATCCTGCATATTGAAGATGGCGCCTAAAGGCGCAATTGTAGACACTACCAAGTAGGTTTGTAAGAGAGTTTATTTTGGTTAGTGGGATAAACCAAGGTGGAGAATTGTGAGATGTGGTTTCATCCCACATCGAAAGTGGGCAAAACAAAGGAGCACTTCCTTTGTTATAAAAGGAAGTGCTCACCTCACTTCTAATCTCATCCCAACAATTAGTAATTTCTTCTGAATGCTAAATTGTAATCTCTTCTCTCTATATCTCTTAAAGTATAAATAAGAGAGTTCTGGTAGTGTCCGAGGAAGTAGGCAAAATTGGCTGAACCTCATAAAATTCTGGTGTCCCTTTTATAGCTTTATTTAATAGCTTTTGGTGGGTAATTTTGTAGTGCTTTATTGTGCTAAGAAATTACAGTCAGGAAGTTCTATCTAAGGAAGTGGTTCTTAAGCGGGACCATTGTGACCCTACCACGACCTGGGAATTTTCCTGTACGAAGTGATTTTCTAGTACAATAATTTACTCTCTTACCCAGTCGCTTCCGCAACATCAACATGTTCTGGTGCAATATGTGAAGAACCAACCAAAACTAAAGAGGAAGAGAAACAAAAGGAACGACATCAAACGATGGAGGAACAGAGAAAATGGGAAGTAGTTCGAAGAGAGTAGAGATTTCCAACCTTACAGTCTGTTCAAATACGAAAATAGACGTCCATGGAAGGGAGTGAGAGATTTTAAAACGTAAAGATAAACATGGAAAATCAAGGAAGGAGGGACTCTTCGACACCAGCACCGGTGATGACTCGGTGAAGTCGAAGACGTGCTATCCCTTTCGCTACCAGGTTTGCATGATAGAAAAAAAAAGAATGAACAATCGAAAAGAAGGGGAGATTGCGAACTACCGAGCTTCAGCGATTCAAGTAAAAAATGAGACGGAAACAAATTGCAGCTTACTCTTTTGGTCACTGCGGGACAATGAAGTTCAACGAAAAGGGAATGCCGAAATTTAATGAACAGAGGTAAGTTTCAGCTGGAGAAGTGATGGATCCCGTGATGGTTTTCGAGGCAAGAAGACGAGACTCAGGCAGGGGACTTGCGATGGCAGATTTTGATGGATTGTGGGGATGGAAGTTTGAGCAGAAGAACACGATTATCAGAGGGGGAGGAAGTTCAGTCGTGCCTGTTTTTTTTGGTCTCGGGATTTCAAACCGAGGAGGAAGATAGAGTAGAATGTGGGTATGCTATTGTCGGCTGGCTCTTTTTTTTCTGTAGGGTTTTCAGGATTGCCCTTCTTTTATAATAGAGGGGTAGGGAGTATATGTATTGGCTGACTAGAAAAGTGGGTTAGGGTTTGTTATTTTTCTGCATTTGGGTGAGTGAAATGAGCTGATCGGGCCGACCGACTAGCCAACCGGATTTGGGAGACAAGCAACGGGAGCAAAATATTGCTAGCACTCAAACTTGAACCAAGGACCATGAGCATCCCATATATCTACTCTGACCAGCTATGGTAAATCAAAATTCAATATAGAAATGTGAGGAAAATTACTAGAGTTCTAATTCGAACTGAATAATTCTTTAAAATAGTAAGACGAGGGGATTTTATCTAACCAAATGAATTGTTTTTTTAGAGTCATAAAATTATGGAATGTAAATATAAAATACATGAAACAAGTACATGAAATAATAAAATAATACTAGTACGATGGAAGTAAAAATACAAGTGAATGCCATAAAAAAAGAAAATTGAACTAGATATGTACGAGTGATGGTAAATAGGATGGAATAAACAAATAACAAAATAAAATGAAATAAGAGGGAGTTTTGAATGAATTAGCGACAAAACGAAATATGCTAATATGGAATATAATAGTGAAAATGTACATAAAATGCTGAAAACAATTCTAAAAGTAATAATGATACATGCAAAAATAAAACAAGTACTAAAAAGGAATTACAAGTAAATGTATCAATGAAATGAAGTGGGATAAAATAAACAAGTAATGAAATAGCATAAACTAAAATTAAACGAATAAACAAATAAATAAGCGAATAAAACGTAACTGACTAACATGAAATAAATCGAAAAATAAAATGGTAAAATAAGTAAATAACGAAAATGGACGGATTTGAAAACGGGTGCTTTGAAAATTGATTTAAAATTTTTGTTTTAGGATGGCGGTTTCATTTTGGTATGCACATGAATGACTATTGAAAAGAAAGATGACGACCCTCTTATTTTATTTATTTGTTTGAAATTTGATTTATGAGGTGAGAGTTTTTGGTGTCTACACTATTGTTCTGAATTAACCAGCTGTAATTACGGTCTTCATAAAAAAGAGTTCTCTAAATAGAATCCATGAGAATCATGATATACTAAAGGGCTATCCTATCGACAATGTAGTTAGACATGGACTAACCATTGGATTTCGAGTTGGAAGATGATTTTGCTTCGCCTAAACTGACTACAAATGTCTCTTTTCAGTTTTAAATATCAACAAATTCCCATCTTGTATGATAGTATAATTGTCGAACAATAGTGGAATCTGCTTCAGCCATTGTTGTCGCTAAAAGGTGACAGTCAAAACTCCTACAACAGGGAGTGACTTTTTTTAAGAAACTTGTCTATAAAGCCAGAGTTATTACTTTTGAAAATAGTATTATTTACTCTTGTAGTGTCAACCAAGTAAGGATCAGCATCTTGCCTAGTGGTTATAAACATCTTTGAAACATATTTTCAGAACTTCATAAGCGATTCTACTTCAGAGTTTCATACTATGACAACTGATGCCCGAAATGCATTCCACAATCCTCAAGCAGTTCATGTTTCATGTACGACAGTACAACTCTGATATGTTTAGTGACTTCTTTTTTATTCACAATGACATTGGTTTGCCGTTGGAGATTGCTCAAAAAATGATTTTTTTTACGAACCTAGAAACATCTTTGAAACATATTTTCAGGACTTCAAAAGTGATTCTACTTCAGAGTTTCATACTACGACAACTGATGCCCGAAATGCATTCCACAATCCTCAAGCAGTTCATGTTTCATGTACGATAGTACAACTCTGATATGTTTAGTGAAACATGAATGATAGTACAACTCTGATATGTTTAGTGAGTTCTTTTTATTCACAATGAGATTGGTTTGCCATTGGAGATTGCTCAAAAAATGATTTTTTTACGAACCTAGAAACATCTTTGAAACATATTTTCAGGACTTCAAAAGCGATTCTACTTCGGAGTTTCATACTACGACAACTGATGTTAGAACTTATTCACTCGTCATTCATCATAATGTTACAACTTAGTCAACACACGCATTATTTAAAATTGCAGAACAATTAACAAGTTTGTTTACACTGACTACCAGTAGATGACATCCAAAAGTTGTTATACTAATCAAGTCGGGGGACGTCATCTCCTCGTTCTAGCCCTGTAGCGTGCAATGTATTCTCTACGGTCCGCCTCAGCCCTGCCTCGTATTATACCGGGGTCTTCGAAGTCTGAATCATCTTCATACTTCATAAGAATCCTAACTCTTTCCATTATTTCTCCAAGGTCTAAGTAGTTCTGTAGCAACATGCGTATGTCTGCATCGGTTAGTATGTGGGCGATAGAGTCGTTGTATAGATCTTGGTCCATCCTAAGATAAGACAATCGAATAGATGTGCAGCTGATGATTATCAAAATGTGATCTCACAATTTTATTTAATGACGATGTTAGATGGTTAACACTTCTTGGAGTTCCAATTTCTATATCGATCACTCCCATCTCGGACCACGTTGGAACCGTGCCCCATATTCATTGAACGCGGTGTAATGGTTCACGTGAATTGTAAAGGGAATCGACATCCTAATGACATAAACAAGAATGAATTATTTAAAAAGCAAATAAAAAAATATTAAACATACAATTACCACACCAGTTTAATCATTAGTACAAAGGTTCAAATAACAACATCAACTAAATAGTCTAAAAATATCCATACCCACCCCCATCATACCCACCCCCCACCATACCCACCCCCACCATACTCACCCCCACTATACCCAGCACCACCATCAGCATGTCCTCCCCTGCCATCGCCACGTCCTCCCCTCCCATCACCACGTCCTCTCATATCATCATCGAGCCCACCATCATCCCCACGCCGACGCGCCTGCTCCATGTGCATATGGTACATACCCTCCCCTCTAGGCCTAAGCCCTCTGGTGCGACGCACCATGATGTACCACTCCATGCCAGCACGAGGCTGGTTAGCGTTCCTATGACGTGTGGGCGAATCAGGGATGATCGGGACATTAAGCCGGTAATACTCGAAGGCCATCTCCAGCTTATTAGCCGCCCAGACGGGGAAGCCGGTAGGCCAGCTCAGGTTGTTCTCCGGTGCAAGGCTCATGATAAGCGGAGCTGTCTCATCCCAAAACTGTAGTAAAGTGTAAATTTTATGTTAGTACTTAAAAGCAATTAGAAACAACTAAATTTAACAAGACAAAGTATATACTTGGAGCTGATCCTCTCGCCGTGTACTAGCCCCACTGTCCGCTCCAAGGGGACACACCTAAGGATGGGAACGACGCTGGAACCACCGAATGTAATCCTGGTCCATGGCCCATGGCATCTGTGCACACGTCAGAGGAAACCTCTACCTGGTGGGCCCCGTCATGTTGTCCCACACGAATGTCCTGTAGTCGTACATGGCATGGTATGTCTTCCCGTGTCGGGGACGATAATGGATGTCAGGTCTGATAGGCTGAGGAGGGATAGTCTGCATGAATCCAAACTGTCATAGACACTGCTCAGGCATATACGGCTCGACAATATCCAAGAACTGCAAGGTGCCGTAGAACCAAGAGCGCCCATGTGATACAGTGGTACCATCAAAACCGAACGGCAACCAATCAACCTACGTTTCATTTAATGAAAAACAATTAACAACTTAAATTAGAAACAATGTTTGACGATATGACACAAGACAACTTTTTACTACTACAATTGCTAACCAACTCGTACCTCAGTGGAGGACATCGTGTCCAGCTGCCCCCTCACAAAACGTAGCCTCTCGTCATCCGTAAAATTCTTCGTGTAACGAGGCCACTTCACCGCCATCGGGGAGCAGTCATTCCACTCTGAAAGCTGCTCCGGCCTGAACATGGGGAAGTACTCGTATATCTAGCACTGCAGTAATCATACAAAACCATTAAACAAGATACCCAGACAATAAGTTTACAATACTGAACTCGTGCGCTCGTTATGAAGTTCTCACCAGAAACAGCGTCAGGCAACCAGCCAGCTGACGTGTATCCGCCCGGGAAGTGATGCCGAGCTGTCGGTACAGATATGCCAGCGTCCTAGCCCCCATGCATACATGTTGACCCTACTAGGGTCACGGATGGGCCAGTAGGACGAGGGTATAACACAATCCCCACCCTTGTCGATGATCAATGTGTGGGCCACTGCAGACGTTATATTGTGAGTGGTTAGAACAGGTGTAATTAACATAAAAGAAAGAAATTAAAACCCAAAAATAACGTCGGGCTGCAAATAAATCCCGGTCGCAGTAGTATAGTGAAAATGTAAGCAACCGGATGTCGAACCGTGGGACTAATGTACATATAATAGTACCTAAGCGTGTCACAAGAGGGGGGATTAATTGACTTGTAAAATAAATAAAAAGAAAAGATAAAATAAACTAAGTTAACAGATAAATAAAATGGAACTCTGGGTCAGGTTATTATAATCTGCATAATTAAGCTATCTCTACTGGTTTAATAATTTGGCAAGGTTCCTGTAAATATCTTAAGGACTAAGTCATAGCCTCATAAGAACTCGTTCACCTGTAATGCAAGGTTCTAATCAAGGTTCAAGCAAAAGCCTGCGAACGGCAGAGGAGTATTTCAGGAATTACATTTGCAACTGAATACTAACTCATTAAATCAGTAATAAAGCTTCCTCCGTTACGCTTTAATAACCTGTCTATTATCACCTGGTTTGATCAAAATAGACTTAGGAAAGCAATTTATAAACCCGCGAAGATCTATTAAAAGGCGAGATGACTTTTAAAACGTAACAAACTGTATATAAACTAAACCAGTATAAATAGAAATATGCATAATTAATACAGATACATCAAACTATTCCCAGAGTAAACGTAAACTAGCCTAACCATATTAAATAGATAAGTAGAGACGAGAATAATAGAAATCAGCGTAATCACTCCGTCTCACTCTGCTATTTGGTGTACGTAGGGCTAGAGGTGAATTTGGTGGACGCAAATAAATAAAATGGAGAAGGCGGAAAGAAGAGAAATGAGATGGCGTGTGGTGAAGTGGTCGTGGATGAAATGATGATTCGTGGTGATTTATTGGGTGAAGCTCGTGGGTTTAAATAGGAAAGGAAAAGGCAAAGGGCAGCAGATAAGGAACGCGTGAATGGATTGAGCTCATTGATTGTCACGGATTGAAGCATTGATTGCAGGGGACAGGAGTTGGAGACGGGGAGCGAAATAAGGTAGGGGAGTAGATAGATATGGCAGTGGACGAGTTCAGGACAGGGCGGAGCCAAGTTGCAGAGAACGACCGGCGAAGAAGAAAACTAGTCGCGACTAAAATTAGTCACAACCGCCTCATCAACCGCCCCCTGTCCGCCAGGCGGTTCCATGTCTCTTGTCCGCCACTTAGGGGCGGTTAGCCTGTGTCTCGTCCGCCCTTTTGAGGCGGTAGCCCTCTTTCCTGTCCGTGCAACCGGTGGTTCGGTTTGGTGGTGCGCCTCCTTGCTAGGCGGTTGTGTGTGAGAGGTCCGCCCGGCGGTTTGCCCGTGTGACGTCCGCCACTTAGGGGCGGTTGCACCAGTCCACGTGACTCTCGCGTGCCTCTGTTTGACCGGCTACAATTCTTCGTTTGGGCTCGTTTTCTGAGCCGTTTGCGTTTTATGTTTCGTTCTTTATCTACTTTACTCTCAGCTTGGTTTCCTCATGTTAAACCAATAAATTTGTTGATAATCAATAAAACATAAACTAGAGGAAAACTAAACCGAAGTGGAGAAATGAGCAAGAAAAGTGCTAATATTATATATGAAATACACCTAATAAACATGCTCATTTGGACACTTATCAGCCACCAAGTACCAAAGGTAGGTCATCGTCTCCTGTAGGGGGTACTGTAAGGACCACCACAAGTGTCGTGGAGAGCTCGATAATGTATCTAGCTCTTCTATAGGAACCTACACTCTATCAACTTCTTCTTGTCCGTCGAGCCAAATAGCTTTAGGAAGTGGGGGATAAGAACGTGCAGTGGTGGGGCCGTATCACCTATCCGAGCGTCGGCCTCGTCGGGAATGTAGGAAATCGTCATGCCAGTGATGAGGATATCCAAGATGTGGTAGACGTCGTGGAGAGTAATAGTTATCTCTCTGAATGGTATTGGAAAGGAGTTTGTGTCTGGCTTCCATCTCTTCACGAACGCTGAAAGGAGTGCGAGGTCAAAACAACCATGCGCTATGTCGGCAAGATGCCCGAGTCCGCTCGCTTAAAGCGCCGCTCGAGACTCCGGGTGCCTCAGTTAGCTCAGAGTCCACACCTCCAAATACTTCACCCTAGCCTTGAAGCTAAGGCATCCCTTCTCCTGTTGAATATTTAAAATTGATTTCACACTATATTAACCATTTCCTAAACAATCTAAAATTTAATGAAATCTATTACCATACAGGAAACATACCACTCCCCACCACACGTAAAGCGCGACGTGACCACCGAAGCTCGGGATCAAACTCGTATCGTCCGGGCCTCTGGGCATAGGAGTCCGCCCTAGCAACCAAACATCAGCAGCCGACATCTGCGCCACCTCCTTTGCTGGACCATGTAGTGAGGACCTACAATGAGGGCGCATACGTGTACCCTCATACTTAGCACCCGACTCATCAACGTCCTCGTCATCATCGTCAGCCTGGCCATGAAGTGCGTCTCGCGTCCCACTTTGTGGAGGTGTAGGCCAAGCAGGACTATCAGACCGCACGATCAGCGTCCCATCACCAACTAACGAGTCAAGATCCATAGTCTGCTACTGCTCCAACTCCTCCTCCAACTCAAGTTCTGCCTGCAACCTCTCCTCGCGCGCTCGTAGAAGGTCAAGCTCCCTACTCTTCCTGGCCGAAGCATGCATGTACTGTGTACTCCTCCTCTCTGTAGCAACAGGGTCAGGACCTCTCATACGGGGCTGTGATGAACTCTTGCCTCGCTCGGAAATGGTCTTACCCTTACCCAGGCCAAACATACCCAACATACCCTTGCCCTTTCCCGCCATCTGCTATTTACCGTAAAATTTAGTCATACTATGTTTACAGTTAGTCATGTCCGGTCGAGGTTAGTCAATACCGGTCAAACATGTACTTCTGTAGTTCAATGTCAATAACAAATTCATAAAGATGGACGAAGCGATTAAAACAAGCATAATAGATGGATAGAATGACTAAAACGGCCAATTATATCACAAAACAGTAAAAAAACTAGCCCGATCCTCCCCGACATCGGGCGCCCGCGTGCATAAACCCCACCCGGCGCCGGCGCACCCTACTCCTCTACGGCGCCCGCGCGCGCCCCTTTCTACAGGCGCCAGCGCGCGTCATCCTTTATTGGCGCCCGCGCACGCCCCTATCTACCGGCGCCTGCACCTGCGTTCTCTCCCTCGTTCCTTAATTCATCTTTTTTTTGCTACTTTTACTGCTACATTATGATAAAAACTGTAAATTATGACAGAAAAGAACCTGGTTTTGCATATCAGAATAGTAGAAAAGATGACTCGTGCACCGGCTTTCCACCTGCTCCCGCTCCGATTACCGATTCTAGAGAGACATCAGAGAATTGTAGAGAAATAGAGAGTTTGAGATTTTGAAATGTTATGGAGAGATAGTAGAGGGTAAAGGTGTATATATAGAAGGATTTGAGGGTAAGGGCAAAATCATAAAGTTTTTTAAAATTCCGACTGTGCAAAGTGAAAACACGACTGAGCATACGAGTTCAGTTAAAGAATTCATGGCATTCTGTGGTGGAGAGCACCAGATCCATCCCTCATTCAGGTTGTATCGGTTAATATGCCAGAAAGTAAAAAAATATTAAAATATTCAATGGCCAAGATTATTGTCAGCAACAGAGATCTTATGTCCGTCATAATACCTTCAGCGTGAGTTCTAGATAAAAAAAACCCTCCCCGTAACAGAGAAATTGAGTCACGGTAGATAGAGAAGTAAATTGAATTACTAAAGACAAGTACCAATCAAGTAACCAGGAGTTCAAAATTAATTCCAAAAGCATCATTATTCATTAGTTGAATTTAGGTATTTTGGACCTCAATTACTCGATAAAGAGGAAAATATTAGGTAGGACACGTCCAACAGAAGAAGATCTAAGATGCAAAGAAATATTTAGGCACATGCAAAAGAGAGATATAGAATATTTTTAATATTGATAAATATAGGATTTTTTGATATTGATATTGATCAAAATATTTTTTTTGCGAAAATTCACAATATATGCCACGATTTAAGTTTGTAATTCACAATATACCTTTTTTATAAAGTTATCCCTAATATGTCACGATTTAAGTTTGAAATTCATAAAATGCCATTGTTCGGTATCGGATTAGTTCGCTGTTAACCCTCCCTGGAAAATGACCAAAATGCCCCTGGTGAAAAGTGAGTTTTTTTTAAAAAAAATTAATGGCGCTGGTTTGACTGTACAAAAACTATTTTCTTACAAAAACTTTAAAAGTACACAAAATACCCTTTTTGGTGTTATAGTTTACAATATACCACTATTTAAGTTTTGTGGTTTATAATATGTCACTGTTTGAGTTTTAATGTTCACAAAATGTCTCTGTTTTTCCTGTAACGGCTAGTTTTAAGTTCAAACGACTAGTTTGAGTCCAACCACTCTTTTTTGCCTTTATAAAGACATTATCATATAAATAGAGTACAAACACTATACTAAAAGCCATGACAATGTTTACAACTACAATCAATGAAAAGTTTTAAACAATTCATTGTAAATGTGGAGCCCCATCAAACCATTCCCTCTCACACAAAGACACTTCGGTTGGAAGGGCGTACTACAACTACTAGGCCTGTGATTTCTTCAAGTGGTGGGCACCGGTGATGCAGGATCGATACTCTCCCCATCCCAGGGTAAGACATCTCAGGGTAAGGCCGCCACTTAAAGAAATCACAAGCCCAACATTTGTAGTACGCCCTTCCTACCAAAATGCCTTTACGGGAGAGGGTAAGGTTTAATGGAGCTCCACATTTGCAATGAATTGTTTGAAACTTTTCATTGATTGTAGTTGTAAACATGGTCATGGCTTTAGTATGGTGTTTGTGCTCTGTTTATATGATAAGAAGGTCTTTACAAGGCAAAAAAGAGTTGTTGGATTCAAACTAGCCGTTTGAACTCAAAACGAGCAGCTACAGGAAAAACATGGGTATTTTGTGAACATCAAAACTTAAATAGTGGCATATTGTAAACTACAAAACTTAAATAGTGGCATATTGTAAACTATAAAACCAAACAAAGGTATTTTGTGTACTTTTAAAGTTGTTTTAAAAAATAGTTGTTGCACAGTTAAACCAGCGCCATTAATTTTTAAAAAAATTCAAACTTTTTGCCAGGGAATTTTGGTCATTTTCCATAGAGGGTTAACTGTGAATTTAACGTTTGTTACCGGACAGTGGCATTATGTGAATTTCAAACTTAAATGGTGGCATAACTTTTAAAAAAAGGGTATATCATGAATGGCAATTTCGAAGCGCTTACGCCAGGTTCTAATATGGAGTTAGGTTGCTATTTTTCTTACTTTATCACTTTCTAAAACTTTTAAATGTTGTATCGTATTATATATAAGTCCAAATAACATAAATTTTATATCATTGTTCATCATAATTCGAGATATTCAAAATAAGATTAAACATGAATATGTTTTGATAATTTTTTTTTGTATGTACATATGTTTTAAGATTGATTGTGAATCGTAAGTTTAGGAAAAGTGAATAAAAGGTTGTTAAAAAGTGAACCAAAGGTTGTTAAAAAGTGAATCAGAGGTCATTAAAATGCCATAAAAATGTCTTCAACGTTTTAGCTATCATAGGATGGTTTTTTTGGTGTTTGGGGGGTAGAGTAATCTTTTTAGAATTAGTTCTACATTTTATATTGTGATAAGTGTCTAAATGAGCATGTTTTATAGGTGTATTTCATATATTATATCACCACTTTTCTTGCTCATTTCTCACTTATCGTATGTTTTTCCTCTAGTTTATGTTTTATTGATTATCTCACAAATTTATTGGTTAAACATGAGGAAAACCAAGCTAGAAGCAAAGTACACGAAGAGACGAAGGAGTAGGCGCAAACGGATCTTAAAACGGAGTTAAAACGAAGAATCTGGAGCCTATCGAATTTTGCAAAGGAAATGTACACGTCCTTGTTTGCGTCCGGGGAAAAAAGGTAGGACACAAACATGGACAGAAATGCTGTCCGTGGAAATTAGTGCGGACAAGAAGGAAATTGTGTGTGTGTCCGCCCAAATATCCGTGGACACAAGCGTGGACGTGAGTAATGTGTCCGCCCAAATATCCGTGGACACAAGCGTGGACGTGAGTAATGTGTCCGCCCAAATATCCGTGGACACAAACGTGGACGTGAGCAAATGTGTCCGTCTATATATGTGTGGACACAAACGTGGACGTGAGCAAATGTGTCCGCCTATATATGTGTGGACACAAACGTGGACGTGAGAAAATGTGTCCGCCTATATATGTGTGGACACAAACGTGGACAAGGGGAGGACGTGAGCAAATGTGTCTGCCTATATATGTGTGGACACAAACAAGGACACATTTACACTAGAAATGTGTCCGCCCAAATATGGCCGGACAAGGGCGGACAGAAGAAAGGACATAATGTGTCCGTGGATAAATGGACGGACAAGAGATAAGTTGTCCGTGAAAATAAGACCGGATAACTAATAGAGCTGCAACTACGCCGACCGTCTTCTCCAACTTTCTGCGGCGCCTGCAATCATATCTATCTACTACTTCAACAATATCGGGCGCCGGCCGACAGTCCTGAAATTCCTCACGCGTTACGCAGCCCCAATCCACTCTGCTCCACTGTCTCCATTCCAGCTCTGTCTCCAATCAACCTCATCCTCTGCCTCTATATAAACCCAGCACCTTCAACCATAACGGGGGTGCCTGTGTGCCTGTACTTAGAAAGACTGAAGAAATCACACAACAGCACCACACTCCTCCATTCTCTTCCATTCATCTACACCCGTAACACCACAACACTCCATACTCACGTACTCAGTACACAAAAGAAATAGAAGAGAGGCAGCAAAAGTGAGAGCGAGTGCAGACCGTTCTTTCTCTGAATTAATGGCTAAATCTATGTGTGCTATCTTTTTATCTTTGTTAATGTCTGAGTAATTTTCACTTGTATCCTAGGATGAGGTTTGATCCTAATATTACTTAAATAAATGTTTATCACCTGTCTCACTTATTAAGCTTGTTTTATTCCTTTCAGCAAATATGCTTTACGTTACGTGACAAACTACTGCATTTATTTGGTAACTATCAACATATGATTTTGAGATAGTCAAGTACCACAAAGGAATAAACTTTGGTATTTACACTCCGGATTGAGCAGGAAAATACTAAGGCTATTATTAAGAGTTTGTAACTGACACCTATTAACTCTAAATAGACAAAATAATTGAGACAAGGTTATAAGTTTGTTTAAGTAATTTAGGTAATTCCCCCGCCATCCTAGGATACCTTTTCCATCCACATCAACCAATTCACCTTATTTACTGTTTTTATTATTTCTGTACTAATCCAACAACAAATCAAGCTTGCCTCCGGCTAAACCCCTTTTTATAGTTTTTTATTAACTACCAAGACTAGGATAATTAAACAATTTCCCTGTGGATACGACACTTGTTTTACTACTCCGAATAGGTGCACTTGCCTATTAGTTTGTTATAAATCTATATTTATTATAGTGTAGTTTTATCCCAACATATTGTCGTCACTAACTCAATAGATTTTTAGGGTTTGTGGTTTAGGGTACAAATCATAAAAATGTCTTCGCCGTTTTTAACTTTTCTAGGGTGGTTTTTAGTGTGTTTGAGGTAAGATTCATTTTGTTAATGAATAGGGTTCATTTTATTGTGAAAGAAGATTCATTTTGTTAATTGAATAACATTTACTTTAAAAATACGTAATATTACTCCTTCTGAAAACATAAAATGTAAGTTTACTAAAACATATTCATGATACATCTTGTTTTGAAGTGCACGAAAAATGATGAACAATGGTATAATTTTATTATTTTTGCACTTATAATTTGTGAGTTATAACATTTTGAAAAAAATTATTTCTCTCCCACTAATAAAACCACATACAAGCATGACGACATTTTTTATTCTACATTTTTCCTTTATTTATTTTTCCTCATTCATTCGTAGCCTAACACATGTCCAATCTCCATATGACACCCCGCCAATCATGAATTACAAACTCAAATAATGATATATTACCAATTTTCCTAATTTTTTTAAATAATAAGTACGTCGCGTTGTGGGTGTAATCGTTGTCTAGTAATGGAGTGTATAAACAGAGACTATGTACACATTGCAGGCTGGAGAAAGTGGACTGTAGATAGGGATGACAATGGGTCCGCGGGTACCCATTTCACCCGGTCACCCAACCCGCTAAACCGGGTGAAAAACCCGCATAAACGGGTGAAAAACGGGTGTGGGTGAGGGTCGGGTGACGGGTGAACATTTTTCACCCATCACCCGACCCGCTCACCCGCATAGATTATATATATATTATGTTAAATTGTTACTTATTATTCATTCTCCTTCACTCACGATTTTTGTAACCCTAACTAGTAAACAAGGAACATTCATGCTCTGGGAAACTGCCCCATTTTTTATTCTCGCCACTTATGTAACCCTAACATACTTGTTCTGCGTAGTTTTTAATTCTCTTCACTGAAGGTAATTGCAACCCTAACCGGCAAACATGGAACAAAGATGCTCCGTGCCTCTATTTTCTTTCTTCACTCTTGGTAATTTTGAAACCCTAACTATAAAACAAATAACTTACATGCTCTGCGAAGTTTTTCATTCTCTTCACTGAAGATAATTTCATAATCCTAATAGGCGAACATTGACTTGAGCATACATGCTCTGCGCCTCTATTTTCTCTCTTCACTCATGGTAATTTTGCAACCACAATTGGCGAACATGGAACATACATGCTCTGTGCAATATTTCATTATTTTCTTCTGAAGTAAATTTCGTATACCCTAACCGGTGAACATAGAACATACATGCTTTGTGTATCTATTTTCTCTCCACTCACAGTAATTTGCAAACCTAACCGGCGAACAAAGAAAAAGAAAAACAAACAGGTAAACGGGTTTACCCGCTTCACCCGTGGGTGACGGGTGAAACGGGTGATGGGTGATACATAACGGGTGACGGGTCGGGTACGGGTGGAGCGGGTGAAGTCGGGTGACGGGTGCGGGTGATGGTCCACCCTACCCAAACCCGACCCATTGACATCCCTAACTGTAGACCCAATTGCAGGCTGGAGAAAGTGGACCCTAGAAGATATACGCCGGTAATTTTAATGTGACGGCTATGTTTACTATTCATTAGATAATGTATTTATACAGACAGTCGTGGGCTGTGCCCTTGTAAGTAAGTGGACACAATGGACCGACAAATAAAATAATGGGCTTATACACTGGGCTTGTACTCCCCCTCAAATCTAAACTGGTGAAAAGTCAAAGGAAGTTTAGATTTGCTGTCAGAGAAGCTAGCGTTAGAAGTTGCTTTTGTAAATAGATCTGCTACTTGTAGGGAAGATGGTAAAAACCCTAGCTTTAAGCTTCCGTTCTTCACCAGTTCTCTAACGAAAAAGAAATCAATGTCTATGTGTTTAGCTCTACTGTAATACTGGATTCGAGGAAAGATAAAGGGCGCCCAAGTTATCGTAGAAGAGAGTGGTGGGATCAAGAAGGAAAATCCCAAGTTCGGAGAGTAACTGTTGAAGCCAGAGGGTTTCTGATGTCGCGGTGGCTAGAGACTTAAATTCCGCCTCCGTAGATGATCTTGCCACCGTGCGCTGCTTTAGTCGACCAGGAGATGAGGTGAGTTCCCAGAAAAATGCAAAAGCCAGTGGTTGACTTGCGGTCGAGTGAAGACCCCGCCCAGTCAGTGTCTGCATACACTTGAAGGGATCCAAGAGGGCGTGCAGAGAAGAAGAGACCTTCGTGGATCGTAAGCTTCAGGTACCGTAGTACTCTCTTCACCCCTGTCCAGTGAACTATTTTTGGTTGCTGCATGTATTGGCTCAGTCGATTAACTACGTACTGTATACATTTTTCCATCTTTTCTCTCTATAATAGCTTGCCTATGTAGTGGACTGGCTTAGAATGACCCCTGATGAGTCCCGAAACACTTGAATCCCTAGGAACTGAGATAGATTTTCCAGATCCTAGATGGGGAATTCTTTAGCAATTGTGGTAATTAACTGATGTAGAAGAGTGTCAGATGAGCCAGTTAGAACTATATCATCGACGTATACTCGTATATAGGCAGTCTGATTACCATCACAGAATATGAATAGAGATGAATCTGAGATAGATGTTGTGAAGCCGATCTGAATGATAAACAAGCTTAGTCTGGAAAACCATGCTCTAGGGGATTGGCGAAGGCCATAGAGAGCTTTCTTTAGCAGACATACGTGATTAGGTTTTTCTTTGTCAATGAAGCCTGCTGGTTGCTTAATAAAAACTTTTTCTTCCAGAAAACCATGTAAAAAAGCATTGTCAATGTCTATCTATCTCATGGGCCAATTATGTGAAGTAGCTATAGAGATGATTAGGCGAATAGTTGAGACCTATACCACGGGGCTAAAGGTCTCATTAAAATCAATCTCAGCTGCTTGCATGTATCCCAAGGCAACTAATCTCGCCTTTCTTCTGTCAATAGTGCCATCAACATTCCTTTTTGTCTTTAGGACCCATTTAGTTCCCAAAACGTTCATCTCAGGAGTGAATGGGACTAACTCCCAAGTGCTGTTTTGTAACAGAGCACAATATTCCTTGTGCATAGCCTCTTGCCATTCAAGGTAGGCCATAGCCTTGGTAAAGGAAGGTTCCTTGGGATAGGATGAGCTAGGGTAGTAGTGTGAAGCTGAGAGGGCCAATTTATGGTACCATCAGTGCGAACAAGGGACTTGAGGGATTGGGTTTAAGATCTGGTAACCATTGGGTGATGAGCCAAGGGGGTGGTTGTTGGGTTGGATTCATGGGAGGGGCAGATGGGGAGTCAGAAGTAGAAGGAGTGATATTCTCTGACATGGGTGTAGGTTCTGGATGTAGGTTTGACTCTGCAAGTGTGTCTGAGGAAGCAGGAGTGTGCTCAGGGGTTGGGATTGAATTTGTTGGTGTGTGTTGGAAGGGGAGGAGAAGGGGTAGTTGAGTAGTGGGCATAAGGAAATCAGAGTTCATAGTTTCAGATGGTGGGGATTTTATGTGGGCATAAGGAAAAGAATTTTCCTGGAAATGTACATCCCTAGAGATATAGATTCGTTGAGTATCTCTGTGGAAGCAAATGTAGCCAGTTGAGTGGGGGTCATATCCCAGAAAAACACATTCTATGGTTCTGAAAGAGAGTTTGTGATGATTTGTAGGTCTAAGATTGGGGAAACATGCACAGCCGAAGACCTTTAGGTGTGTGAGTGGGGGTTCTTTCTTGTGAAGTCGGAGGTAAGGTGTAGCATAGGAAATAGTTTTAGATGGGGTTCTGTTTGTGAGGTAAGCAGTAGTCCTAAAAGCATAGGACCAAAAGTGAAGAGGAAGAGAGGAGTGAGATAAGAGACAAAGGCCTTTGTTAACCACATGTTTGATCCTGCTCTCAACAGAGCCGTTCTATTGGTGAGAATAGGGGCAGATGAGACGGTGAGAGATGCCTTGTGATTGTAGGTAAGGTTTTAAGTTGTGAAACTCTCCCCCTCCATCCGTCTGGATGGAGTTGATATTAACCTGAAAGGTGTTCTGAACCATTTTGTGAAACGTGCTAAAAATCTTTATCACATTAGATTTGAGCGTGATAAGGTAAAGCCACATGAAACCAGAAAAGTCATCTACTATTAACAAGAAGTAGCGAAAGCCATCATAGCTTGGCACATAGGCAGGTCCCCAAAGATCAAGAAACAATAAATCAAAGCATTTAGAGGACTTTGAAACAGACAAGTAGTGAGGGAGAGCTTGGGTTTTGCCAGTACAATAGGCTGTGCATAGCACAGGATTATTGGAAATTAAAACAGGTAAATGAAACTGTCTAATTGCTAGATTAGTGATGCTTGAGGAGGGATGGCCAAGTCATTGATGCCAAGTGTCCAAGGGGGATTTGGTGGTGTAGTGTAGTTGAGGTGTAGTGGGCACATCACTTGGGAAGCAATAAACACCATCTTTAACTACTCCTTGGAGCATAACAGTCCTGGTGCTCGAATCCTTTAGAAGGAAATGATTAGTATGAAACTAAAAAATACAGAATTATCTTTGCAGAATTGATGTACAGAAATGAGTTGTTTGTGAAGAGTAGGGCTATGAATGACATTTGTGAGGATAAAAGTTGTAGGACCAAAGGTTATAGAACCAGTACCCTGGTGAGTAATAGGAATGATAGAGCCATCCCCTAATGCAACAGTGTCTGTCCCCTGATATTCTGAGGCTGTGAGATTGAGCTTAGAGAAATCATTTGAGAAATGATTGGTTGCTGCTATATGAGCAAGCCATTCTGTATTAGAGGAGCGACCAGTAGCATTAGCAGCAAAGGATTGAGGGGTTTGGCTTGGTAAGACTGATTATACCTGTGGTAACATTCTTTAGCAACATGTCCCCTTTTTTCATATATCTGGCACTTGGGTTTGGTGTTTGGAGCACCATTAAACAGAGAATTAGAGCTCTGAGTATTGCTGTAATTTGATCTGCCACGACCTCTTGAGTTGTTGTAATTTCCTCGAACACTTGGAGTGCTTGAGGAGAATTGGTTGTTTCTCCCTTTTCCAGTGTAATTACTTGATGTAGCATTCAGAGAGACGACATTGTTGACTTGTTTGGTCTGTTGATTTGTCCATGTTTCACTCATCAACATGTAGTTTAGAAGCTGACTGGCATTACATGTTTCTGTTCTAGTGAGTATATTGGACACCATGGCACTATACTCACTTGGTAAACCCTTCAGTATATAACACTGAAATTCCTGTTGTGAAACCTTATGTCCGGTAACTGTGAGTGCATCAGCAAGACTCTTAGCACGGTTAAAATATGCAGTAACATCTTCTGTTCCTTTCTTTTCAATAGTTGGAAGTTGTAGAAGGAGATTACTTATTTGAGCATTATTTTGAGCCGCATATGTTTCTTGAATATAACTCCAAATTTATGCTGAGGTTTCAAGACCCATAACTTGTGGTATTATGGACTCGCTGAGAGAAGCAAAGAGGACAGACATTACCATGTGGTCAAGTTGAATCCAGCTTGTATATTCAGGATTGAGACTGCCGTTGATGTTGTGTTGGGCAGACATGGCTTCCTTCCACAAACTTGTAGAAGTCATTTCCCTTCAGGAATGCGGTAATCATCCCCTTCCAAATACGGTAGTTGTCCTTTTTGAGTTTTATCAGATTTGTTGATGAGAGAATTGATTGTGTTTCTGTGCTCATGTTTGTGATCGCAGATATTTGTGATTGTTGGTTGTTAACAGCTGATCCAGGGGTGACATGGCCATTGGTGTGAGAATGTTCTGGGGTTTCCATGGGAGAAGAGTTAGGTTCAGGCTGTAGGGCTCTGATACCATAGAAGATATACGCCGGTAATTGTAATGTGACGGCTATATTTACTATTCATTAGATAATGTATTTATACCGGTGGATGTAATATGACAGACAGGAGATTTCCGTCCCTGACGGAAAGAATCTTGACCATTGATTATTTTAATTTTTTTTCTGTTCATAGACGAGAGTTATGTAATTTGAAAATCAAAATACAAATGATAGGAGCCACGGCGCGCGTAGTAAATATGGAGAAGGTTACCACTTTTTTTTTACTTTATCATTTTGTAAAACTTTAAAATGTTGTATCTTATTATATATAAGTCCAAATAACATAAATTTTATACCACTGTTCATCATAATTCGAGCTCTTCAAAATAAGACCAAACATGAATATGTTTTGATAAATTTAAATTTTTTATTTTTTGTATGTAAATATATTTTAAGATTCATTGTGAATCTTTAGTTTAGAAAAAGTGAATCAAAGGTTGTTAAAAAGTGAACCAAAGGTTGTTAAAAAGTGAATTAGAGGTCATAAAAATGCCATAAAAATACCTTCGATGTTTTAAGCATTCCTAGGGTGGTTTTTAGGGTGTATGGGGGTAGGCTAATCTTTTTGGCATTAGTTCTACACTTTATATTGTCGTCACTGACTCGACAGTTTTTTAGGGTTTGTGGTTTATGGTTTAGGGTCGTAGACCCTAAACCCTGCACTACAAACCATAAAAATGTCTTCGACGTTTTTAGCAAGGGTGGTTTTTAGGGTGTTTGAGGGTAGGGTAATCTTTTTGGCATTAGTTCTACGCTTTATATTGTTGCCACTGACTCGACAATTTTTTAGGGTTTGTGGTTTAGGGTTTAGGGTCATTAGACCCTAAACCCTGTACTACAAACCCTAAAAATGCCTTTGACGTTTTTAGCTATCTTAGGATGGTTTTTTGGGTGTTTGGGGGGGGGGGGGGGTACGACCCTAAACCCTGTACCACAAACCCTAAAAAATGCCTTCGACGTTTTTAGCTATCCTAGGATGGTTTTTTTGGGTGTTTGGGGGGGGGGGGGGGGTAGGGTAATCTTTTTGGCATTAGTTCTACACTTTATATTGTCGTCATTAACTCGATGGTTTTTTAGGGTTTGTGGTTTAGGGTTTAGGGTCGTTAGACCCTAAACCTTGCACTACAAACCATAAAAATGCCTTCGACGTTTTTAGCTATCCTAAAGTGGTTTTTTGGGTGTTTGGGGGGTAGGGTAATCTTTTTGGCATTAGTTCTACACTTTATATTGTTGTCACTAACTCGACAGATTTCTACACCACAATTATAAATAACGTTTCCAACGTTTTACATAAAGGTGTCCACAAATTCAAATAAATGTTTCCACATATTCATTTAAACGTTTCCACGTTTCTACAATTCCATGATTATCTATAATGTTTCCACGCCACGAGTACATATAAACATTTCCACTACATGATTATATATAAACATTTTTATAATTATATATGATGTTTCCATGGCACAAGTATATAATGTTGCCACGTTAGCATAAAGGAGTCCAACGAGTTTGGAATGTTTCCACTTTTTATTTAAACGTTTCCATCTTTTTATTTAAACGTTTCCACATTGTTATATATACGTTTCCACGTTTTTATTTACACGTTTCCCATTTCTACGATTCCATGATTATATATAACGTTTCCATGGCATGATTATATATTAACATTTCAATAATTATATATGGATGTTTCCATGCCGCAATACGTTTCCATGTTTTATATATAAACGTTTACACGCCATGATTACATATATACGTTTACACAATTATATATTCCATGCCACAATTAAATATAACGTTTCTATGACATATTTCCACGTCACAATCAAGTATAACGTTTCCACCGTTATGCATAAACGTATCCACGAGTTTATATAAACGTTTCCACGTTTTTATGTAAACGCTTCCACGTTTTTATGTAAACGTTTCCACGTTTTTATATAAATGTTTCCACGTTTTTTATATAAACGTTTTCACGTTTCTACTATTCCATTATTATATACAAACGTCTTCACGCCATGTTTTATAAAAACATTATACATCACTTTTTAAAATTTAGAAATTATAAACATTAGCTTAGTTTTTATATTAACATTTTTTTCATTTTATAACTGATTAAAGTATTTTGAATTGTTATGCTCCATTTTTCACATATATACATAAACAACAAATATTATAAGATTAGAAAACAATTATACAATAGCAATATCTATTAAAAAATTCTTAAAAAATATATATTTAATTTTGTGTTATTTATATTAATTCAACTTTTTTTAAAATTTATTCAACCAAATTAATAATCATATATTTATGAAATATTTTTATACAAGTAGTGAATCATTTTATAAATAACTATATTATTAAAGTATATATTTAAAAAATGATAAAATAATGATATTTTAATATTAAAAAAATAAATAACAAAAACAAATACAAATGACATGCATGCATGTCAGATATCCAATAAAAAATAAAAACTAAGTCAATGATGGGTGTGAAATGTTCAATGACGTGGATGGTGAGATTAAAAAAAAAATGGTGGTTTCCATCACGTGACGGAAAAATAATGTCCGTCATGCAATTCTCACCCGTATTTATACAGGTAGTCATGGGTTGTGCCCGTGTAAGTAAGTGGACACAATGGACCGACAAATAAAATAATGGACCTATACGCTGGGCTTGTAGACCCAAGTAGTCTAATCTCCTGAGATTGATTAGTCGTAATTCATCTTATGTCAAAAAAAAAAGAGAGAAGATATTAGTCAGAATTCAGAACCTGGTTGATTTCGAAAATTTTCTTCTCTTCAAAAACAAAAGTATTGACGGTTGCTGGATTACATTTCCTTTCTGAAAATTCCAGCTCGGGCTAATATTTTCTCCGCTTCACTTGACTAGCTACAGATGATCTCAAAAAAAGAAGAAAAAGACTCCCTACTGATGTTGTTCTCTCCTCCGAACTCCAACTTCCTCCTGGTTCAGTGACTTCAGTCCGCGTCTCTACTCCTTTTCTTGCCTACAGAGAGTAGTTTGTCTGAAATCTAGCTTTACCGATTAAAAGATCAGAGATGGAAAATGACGTCGGGTCGCCCCGCATCATCGCGGCAAATTAGTGGAATCTTCCCCGACCCTCCTCATCCTCATTGCTCTTCCAACTTTCCTCCTGCTAATTCTTTCGTTGTTCAACTCCGAAATACAATCCTTTTTTTTCTCGTGTAAAAATCTTTACTGGACTTCCCCCTTTTTGTTTCCAACTTCAATTTCTCTTTAGACTTCTCTAGCTCGATTACGACGGAGGTCAAAACTCAATAATCACCACAATTTTGCTCGATTCAGTTTTATTTCTTTGTTGAGAAACTGTCACACCGCGTTTACTGTTTGTCTTTCATTCATGGATTTCATAGGGATCTCTATCACTTCTATCCATAGCAGTAGTCTTTAAACTTTACTTTCCATTTCGGTCACCTCCTCGTGACCTATAAACCCTGATATTTCATCGCTATAACTAAACTAAGCATTTTCCCTGATCACTGGTATTCTCCATCGACTTTTGATGCCTTTCCCGAGCTCGTCAGCTGCCTCACCTCATACTGCGGCTTTTATGATCTCTGGTAAGCTAGCAACTTTTCATCATCTCTCCAATTGTGTTGTGCACGTGTTCTCTTGTACAACAACTTTTAGTTTGTTACTCTAATTCAGCTACACAACAAGAATCTGCTTTTTGCTTGCTGAGTTGCTTTTTTATTACTTATTTGATGCATCTTGTTCCATTCTTTATACCCATTGTTTATTTGGCCTTCACTTTTCTCTTCCCTTTTATCTTCTTTTGCGTCTCTGAGATTTCTGAGAGAATATAGTTGCTCTCTCTCTCTGTCTAGGTGCGTGAGGGAGGTTTGGCATTTCTCGGTTTGGGTGGTGGACCTTATCATTCCTCAGACTGTATTGTTCGAGCCCACAATTTGGAAATGAGAATTTTCTTTGTCTTCTGGGTGTTGTTTTCCATCTGGTTAAGTTTGTTCTTCTTTGGAACCAGCCAGAATGTCTCTAGACCATCTGTTGTCAACATTGGGGCTATCTTTACCTTCAATTCCACTATTGGCAGGGTGGCCAAGGTTGCTATTGAGGCTGCTGTGGATGATGTGAACTCTAATTCTTCCATCCTCCATGGCACCAAGCTAAACCTTACCATGCTGAGTTCTGAGTACAATCCATTCATTGGCATGGTTCAAGGTACTACTGTAACTTTCTCCCGGTGCAATCCTTTTCCAACTTAATCTATTCTGCTGTCCTCTTGCACCGGCTGAAGATGATCTCTTCAATGATTAATCTCGTTGCATATGCTATATTTGCTGATAATTGATGCTTGACTCAGCTTTGCAGCTCATGAGCATGGATGTTATTGCGATAATAGGTCCCCAATCTTCAGTAATTGCTCATATTGTGTCAATGGTTGAAAGTGAATTGCAAGTGCCTGTTCTCTCCTTCGCGGCTACAGATCCTACACTTACCCCACTTCAGTTCCCTTATTTTGTCAGAACCACAAACAGCGACCATTATCAGATGGAAGCTGTGTCTGATATTATTGATTACTACAACTGGAAGCAGGTGATTGTTATCTATTCTGATGATGACTATGGGAGGAACGGTATCGCAGCTTTAGAAGATGTGCTGGCAGAGAGGCGCTGTAGAATCTCTGACAAAGTGGCAATTCGACCAGGCCCAGGTGTCAGCCGGAGCGAGGTTATGGACATCCTTGTTAAGGTCACATTGCTTGAGTCTAGGGTGATAGTTCTCCATATAAATGCTGATACTGGCTTCGTGGTTTTTGAGGTTGCACAGTATCTTGAGATGATGGGTAATGATTATGTTTGGATAGCCACGGATTGGCTCACAGATGTGGTTGACTCTCTGTCTCCGCTTCCTTCTAGCCAGATGGACACAATACAAGGAGTTGTGTCTCTGCGTCTTCACACACCTGACTCTAATAGAAAGAGTGCCTTTGTCTCCGGATGGAGAAATTTGACCGGTGGTTCTTTCGGGCTAAATACGCACGGGCTATATGCTTATGACTCTGTTTGGCTTGTTGCTCATGCTATTGATAGGTATCTTAGCCAAGGAGGAAACATCTCATTTTCAAAGGACAGTAGGTCTCTTTCTGTGCAACAAGGTGGGCTTCATCTTGATGCATTGAATATCTTCGATGGTGGGAAACATTTACTGGAGAGTATACTGCAGAGCGATATTGTTGGATTGACAGGGAACCTGAAGTTCGATTCTGACAGATCTCTTTTGCGCCCTGCATATGATATCATTAACGTCATTGGAACTGGGCATCACTTAGTTGGCTATTGGTCAAATTATTCTGGGTTGTCGGTGTTACCACCAGAGATCCTCTATGAGCAACCACCCAACAAGTCAAGCGCAAATCAACGCCTATATCCCGTCTTCTGGCCTGGAGGAACAACAGATACTCCTCGCGGATGGGTTTTCCCAAATAGTGGGAAACTGCTGAAAATTGCTGTGCCTATTCGTGTGACTTTCAAGGAATTTGTTACGAGAATACGAGGGAGTAATGACATGTTTAAGGGGTTTTGCATAGATGTGTTTGTGGCTGCTGTCAATTTGCTTCCATATGCTGTTCCATATGAGTTTGTTGGCTTTGGAAATAATCAAAACAACCCCAACTATACTGATCTTGTCAATAGAGTCTCAACGGGTGTGAGTATAATCCCTAAATGCTGCTGTTTTGTTTTGTTCTGTTTTGAGCTTTGAAGTCAAAATTGTGGACTTTGTACTCATGTAGCAGTTTTGGTTGTTTTTGTTGCTTATTTTGTAGGAATTTGATGCTGGTATAGGTGATATTGCAATCGTAACAGGTAGGACTAGAATAGTGGATTTTTCTCAGCCATATGCTGCATCTGGACTTGTTGTGGTAGCTCCCTTTAAGAAGCAGAGCTCAGGACCATGGAGTTTTCTTCGTCCATTTACACCACTAATGTGGAGTGTGATTGTCGTTTCTTTCATTTTTATTGGGGTGGTTGTGTGGATTCTGGAGCACCGGATAAATGACGAGTTTCGAGGTCCTCCAAGGAAACAAATTATCACAATTCTATGGTTAGTTCAGACACTGGTTCCTTTTATATTTGATTCATACTTTACTTGCATGGAATGGATCAACCCATAGTTCATGGCATCGAAGTACTGCCTACCTTGCACAGACAATGGCTTCAATGTGGTCATAAATAAACGGCTTCTGCTACAACTCAACTTGTGCCTTGTTGTATGTGGTTCTGTCAATTATCAGCTGTTGACATCTCTGTGTGCTTGACCTTGCAGGTTCAGCTTTTCAACGTTAACCTTTTCCCATCGTGAGTTAAATTGAACCCCTTCCTGATGAATCATAAATGCAGCATGCTTTAACTCTTGTGACATCCTGCTTATTGTATTTACTAAAATAAATAATTGGCTTGCTTTGTTCCTGTAGGAGAAAACACAGTGAACCCCCTTGGTCGAATAGTGCTGCTGATATGGCTCTTTGTGGTTCTGATATTAACTTCAAGCTACACAGCCAGCCTGACATCAATCCTTACAGTCCAGCAGATGTCGTCTCATATAAAGGGGATTGACACTTTAAAGAACGACCAAAGTCTGATCATAGGGTATCAAGTGGGATCATTTGCGGAGGAATACTTGCATGTTGGGCTCAATATATCCGACAAAAGGCTTGTTCCTCTCAACTCTTCCGAAGAATTTGCCCAGGCTCTAAACGATGGTCGTGTTAATGCTGTGGTGGATGAGCGCCCATATATAGAGCTCTTCCTCTCTAGGAATTGTGACTTTAGGGTTGTTGGTCAAGAGTTCACCAGAAGCGGTTGGGGTTTTGTGAGTATTAATTGTTTTGGTCTTCTTCTGTATGATATAGAGCCAGTGATAGACAAAATGTCCTCTTACATCTTTTGTCCTTAGTTTTAACATCTTTCACTTTTTGTTCCATCACTGAATTTAGGCATTTCCTCGGGACTCTCCTCTCGCACAAGATATGTCGGTTGCGATCCTTAAACTTTCAGAGAATGGGGATCTTCAAAGGATTCATGATAAGTGGCTGACAGTAAGCAGTTGCAGCCTTGAGACTGCGGAGATAGAATCAAGCCAGCTCCACTTGGGGAGCTTCTTGGGCCTCTTTCTTATATGTGGGATGGCTTGTTTAATCTCTCTACTCATTTACTTTGGCCAGATATGCTGTCGGTTGCGTCATACTCCTGATGATGAACCCTCATCTGATGTTCAGAGAGGTGGCAGCGGCTCCCGGTCAAGACATATCCAGAGACTCATATCTCTGATGGACGACAAGGTGGATTTGTACGAGAGCTCAAAGAAGAGAAGGAAAACAGGAGGGTCACCTGATGATAACGTCAGGGACAAGGACAATGGCATTAGTTCTGTGTAGAAGCTAGGCTAGGTGTCCTAGACGTTCAGTGGAACCGGTTCAAATTTGGATTAGTCTTAAATGATTTTGTTTGATCCCTGAGAGATGATAAATGTATATACTGATTGAGGATTTTGGCAGGTAAAGCTGATAAATCTGCACGGGAGTTGCTGAATGAGGATGGTGTATCTGGATAACGGAAGTAAATGCATTCTAATGTGCTGGTAGGATAACTCCTTAGTGTCCTATTAGGCTACCAAATTCGTTATGCATCTGATGGTGCTGTGCTTCTTGTAGGAGATGGATATGGGGTGTACTGTATACATTCAGATTTAGAGTTAGGGTAAAAGAACTTACATGATTATTATGTTATAGAGTAGGCTTGCTCAATGGCCTTATTCAGTTAAGGTTAATCTGATGCTCTGTTTTTTAAAATTTAATATCATTACTGTTCTATGTTAATTTGTTTTTCTAAAATTTGATTTCTTTATTGTTTTGGTTAGATCAATTAATTTTAAGTTCAGTTCAATTTTATTAGTTAACTTTGTAGTCATAACTTTTTTATTGATGAGACTTATATCCTCAATATTTACAAATCATTCATTATAATTAAAAAATGCATGAACATTTATATATGATTAACTAATTTTAAAAATACAAAATTAATACAAAGAATGGTTTTTTTAAAAAAAACTAAACACATTTCATTTTATATCAATCTTCCAGCCAAAGTCTTGCATCGTCTGAAATTCACAAAACAAAATTTTCTCCCATTTCGCAAACCCAGTAATTTGATTTTTAGATATATGAACATGTCTCCACCTAATATCATCAAAGCAAGTCATTAACCACTTCTTATCCTCCGAAATAACTTTCGCACCCCATTCAATATCTCATTTTCCATTAAAAAAGTTAACAATAGACTGGCAATCAGACATCAGCACCGCTTGCTTCCATCCGATTTTCCTGACCAGATTAAGCCCTAAAATCACTGCCCTACCCTCCGTCAGAGTAGGAGAAATTTCCTCCCTACCACCTTTGAACATGGTCCCGACAATTTCTCCGTCTTCGGATGTTGCCACCGCCGCTGCACCAAAACCCCGTCCCTGAATTGCATTCCCATCGACCCATATCATATTTGTCACCTCAGAATTTAGGGCCACCTCCACCAAAGTAGGCGGCTGGGCATCTGGCTTTAGAGAGTAAGCCACGTCGAGGAAAGCTTCCGCCTGATCCAGACCCCAATCGATGGAGTTCGCCGCTCCGTTCTGCATCTGGCATCGCGCGAACCAGGCCATCCAAAGCCAGGTACACACTTCTTATGTTTTCCTTGTATTTTCCTGCAAGTATGAATTATAGAACCAGTCAAAGAAAATATTATCATCTGCAATGTTCCGTGGCCAAACAATCCTGTGCATGTCCCAAAAAATTTTCATTTTAGGGCAAAGAACCAGGGCGTGGGAAATCGAGTCCCATCCCCCACACATACAACATTTATCTACCATTGTGCCCACTCTGTTTGCATACACTACATTTGTTGGAACAATTATGTGCACCAATTTCCAACTGAATAGCTTAACTCTCGGATGTAGTTTACATTGTCGTATTTTATTTAAGGCCTTTGTTGCCAAATTCTGCCCCGAGGTGGACGGGCGATCCACCATTTTCCTTTGCATAGATAAGTGGTAGGCTGACCGAACAGAAAATTTTCCTTTCGTGTCCGGTCCCCAAACCCAACGATCTTCCCTTTGCAACATGCTCAGAGGAATACTTAGGATTTCCTTTGCATCATCCTCATTAAACCACTCCTGAATCAGATTCTTCTTCCAGCAATTATTCTGTTTATCTATGAGCTGCTCCACCTCGCCATTCTCCCTCAACTGCATCAGTAACATCCAGAGCCAAGGCCGACCGCCCGACTTTGTTGGCAGCCAAGGGTCACCCAGCCTAGTAGTTGCACCATCACCAATGCTCCGCCGGGCTCCAGCAACAACCAGATCCATCACACCGTGCAATGAGCGCCAGATTGGGCTCGGCCCACTTCCCAAGCCCGCCTCCCAAATGTGGCTACCTTTAGCATATTTTACCTTCAGTAGTCGGACCACCAGGAGATGAGGAAATTCCATAAACCTCCACATCTGTTTTGCCAACATCGCCTTATTAAAATCTTCAAGAGACCTGAAACCAATACCTCCCTCCTTTGCTCTCAAACATACTCTATCCCACTTCATCCATGCCATGGCCTTAGAACCCAATTTACCCTTCCACCAAAAATTTCTAATAAGTCTTTGATATATCTCAGAATAACTCTTTTACTTCTCCCCATTTTGCTTGGGCAACCCAGGTACATACCCAGGTCTTGAGCCTCCCTAATCCCCATCAGATTACTGATCCTATTCCTGGTGGTCTACTGCACACCCTTTGAGAAAAGAATGCTTGATTTATCCAATTTATTTCCTGGCCAGAAGCTACAGAGAAATCAGAGACCATATCTTTCAGTTTTTGTGCATTTCCTTCACTAGCCACCCCAAAAAAGAGACAATCATCCACGAAACAAAGGGATGTAATCTCTGGGGCCTGAGGGGATATCTTCAAGCGCTCATGCAGATCTGTTTGCATAAGTAATCTTATGCTTGAAACTAGGGTCTTTGTCACCATTAGGAAAAGATAGGAGGATAGCGGATCCCCCTACCTTAGTCCTCTTTCCGGAGCAAAAATCTTTCCAGGATAACCATTAACCAAGACTGCCATCATAGCTGTTGTGACGCACCTTTTGACTGCTTCCATCCATTTACCCATAAATCCCATTCTTCCCATCACCGCTGATAAAAAATTCCATTCTACTCGATCATACGCCTTAGCCATGTCGATTTTGATGGCAAAGTGACCCCTCCTTCTTGCTGGGGACCTTCCCATCGTGTGGAGCAACTCATGGGCCATAATGATATTATCTGAAATCATTCTCACAGGAACAAAAGTCGCTTGCTCTGGAGATATAATATCATTCATAACCTCTCTAACTCGGTTTACCAACACCTTAGCAGCCACCCTGTAAATTGTGTTGCACAACACAATTGGCCTGAAGTCCTTCATCTATCTAGCATCCGTTTTTTTATAAGCACCAGAAAAGTATGGTTGATCCCCTCAGGGAACAGCCCATCATTTCACATTCTTGAGATAGTATTCACAAATTTATTATCAATTATATTCCAAAAGGTTGAGAGAAATTTACCATTAAGCCCATCTGGACCCGGAGCTTCACTCTGATCCATAGCTTTTAGCACATCAACGATTTCCTCTCTTTGGAAAGGGCGGTTCATAGCATCATTTTGCTCAAATGGAACTCTATCTTTGATGTAGGCAAGAAGGTGGGGATTATCCTCAGGGTCGATCGATCAAAACAAGTTCACAAAATAGGATCTAGCCTCCTCCTCGATCTCCTCCCACTTGGTCACCACAACCCCATTATCGTACAGCTTGTAAATATCATTTTTCTTGCTTCTAGCATTCGCCCTTGCAAAAAAATACTTTGTGTTCTTATCGCCCTCTTGTAACCACCTTTGTCTTGCTCTTTGGGCCCACCTCACCTCCTCCTCTAGTCTCAGCTGATCAATCGATTTAAGAAGTATTTTCCTTTTTCCCCCTAGCTCCTTGTCCTCAAATTTATCCATTAGCCTTTGCAACTGATTGGTATTCTCCTCCATATGTTTTCTCTCCTTTCGAATATTCAGCTTTCCACATCTTCTTAATTTTTGTCCCACATTGATGGCTTTCTGGACATAGTCACTTCCTTCCGCCAACCCACGTCAATATTTCTCCACAATTTCTTTGCATCCCTTTTGGTCTTTCCAACAGTTCTCGAACCTGAACAGTTTAGGCCCTAGTTTAAATTGAGGTTGAAGGATCACCTTTATAGGTCTGTGATCTGATTTCCCCCATTTTAAGTTGAGCACCCTCGCCTTTGGGAACATTGCACACCACTCTGAGTTCACCACAAATCTGTCAATTCTGCTTTGAGTATTGTTATCTCCCTCCCTCATTTGAGAAAGTGAATTTTTCCCTATTCCACCCCAAATCCTCTAGGTCGCAAGCCTCCAGTATTACGGAAATCCTCTATCATCTTCCTATTTCTTTTCCTCAAACCTCTCTGTTCAGATTCGTACATAATCTCATTAAAGTCACCAAAAACAAGCCACGATTTATCTGCATGATTCCTTAACTCCTTGAGTAATTTCCAAGATAGGTGCTTATCCGAGTTGTCCGCCCATCCATAGAAGCCCGTGCATCTCCAACCCCTACCAAGCTCACCCCCTTCAACCCAGCCATCAATATGGTGAATCGAATAAGACCTAATACTGAACTGCACATTCTTCCTCCAATAAATTGCCAGCCTTCCACTCCTACCAGTGCTGTCCATCGCCATCCCTTGGTAATTTCTCAGCCGATACTCCACACGTTTCATCTCCTTTGCAGCAAGCTTAGTTTCAGAGAGGAAAACTAAGCTAGGTGACTCCTCTTGGATGAGATCCAAGAGCCATCAAACTGCCTCGGGGTCACCCAGCCCTCAGTAGTTCACCGCCAGACAAATCATTGGTGTAGGCAGCCCCGAGTTTCCCCGAGGGTGCCTTTGGTGATTGAGAACAGATATCTTTTCCTTGCATATCTTCTTTACTGCTATCTCCACTCCCTTCCCCTTCCTCCTGGTCTCCTCCTATTTCTGCATCCCTCAAAGGAACTACCATCTTGCATATTCCAAGCTTCCTCTTCTTTGTCGTTGGGTTTGTTACACTTGAGCACCAGGGAATAAGGATCGGAATCTCCTGCTGTTTCTCGTTTTGCTGCGGGGTTTCCTCTTTTTCCATCCCCTACCACCTCCTCCATCCTTTTCTTAGTTTGCTCCCCTTCTGCTCCTCCTACACCCTTAAACAACACCCAAGGGAAGTCATCCTCCAACTGACCTTTTCTCCCTCTACTACCTTTGGTGCGCAGCCAAACACCATAAGGTAATAAACTACCCTTCTGAATTTTAGTGTCTTCACACTCACGGGTACCATGAATTAATCTGCCACACTTGAAGCAAATTGACGGCAGTTTCTCATAAGAGAGCCTCAACATCTTTTCTTTGCCTTCCATAACCACAGTTATGCATCTTTTTAGTGGAATAGTCACGTCCACAAGGACCCTAACCCTCGAGAAATCCCCACTCACTTTTCCTTGCTCACCTTCATACTCCAGGAATATCCCAATATTATCTGCCAACCTTTTTGCAAATTCTGAGTGAAAATAGAAGAAGGGTACCTCATGTATTCGAATCCAGAAGAGAGTCCACCTGAACTCATGGTTGCTTGGGGCTTTCTTCTTATCCGCCCTTTGGAGAGCGAGCAAAGATCCGTCAAAGGACCAAGGTTCCTGTGACAGCACATGGTTGACGTCTTGCTTATTGCCAACCTTGAACAGAAAGAGACTCTTCCCCACCATCTTCACGCAAAGCTCACCCCTTGTTTGCCAGACTTTGGTCATTGTGGCTTTGTGAAATACCCCTAAATTAATTTAAATTAATTTAGGGGATTTCTTTTATTAAACCTTTAATAATACTATTAAGTATTAAATTATTATATGGAATTATGAATATTAAATTAGTATAAGGAATTATGAATATTAAATTATTGTATGGAATATGAGTTTTAATATTATATGGAATTATGGAAATTATTTTAGGGGATTCCTCCTATTTAACTCTAAAGAATATAATTAAATATTTAATTATATATTATTATATAGATTATGAATTTAATAATAAGATTTGTAAGTTGATAAATCTTGGGAAAATTTCTAAACACTCTGAATATATTATAAAGATTTAGAAAGAGTCGGAACATCGTTTTGAAACATAAAAGTCAAAATAAATTATAGAAACCTTAAAGCTTATTAAGCCTTGCTAGGGTTGACTTTTTGAGAATGGTCAAACCAGCCCATGAAACCTATACCAATAAATAGGTTATGGAAAACCATGAAGATCGATAAAAAGACCGTAAAAAACAGATCATCCTAGCCAAAGTTATGATCAAATAAACTTTAGAGCCAAAATTTTGAAAAAAAAGCTGACGTGGCACGTTTTGCTGACTCATCGCGCGCCTCGGTAATCGCGCCCCAACACTTAGTCATTTTATCCCCTATATTTCCGGTAACAGAAATCAAGTTTTGCCCTATCTTGTGACCTTCATAACTTTCTCCTCTTTTAGAATTTTCGAGTGCCGTCTTTTGAATTCTCTTCTCCTTAATCTCCTCTTTCCAACCATAACTCATACATCTTCTAACTAATCCTACATCGACGGGAATATTGATCCAAAGTTGCCACCTTGCGAATTCGTAACCCAGAATTCTGGTTTTCTCTGAAATCCGGTAAACTTCGTCTTGCCATAACTTCTTCGTTTCTCAACCAAATTTCGTGTTCTTTAGCTCGTTTTGAAGAGCTCTAATCCCTCCACAATTTTCATGTTGATGACCAAGGCTGATTCGTAATAGTTTGGAAGCGCTAGTCGTCTAAAGTTCCCTGCTCGATCACGGTGGAATTCCTGCCCAGAATTTTCCGAAAACGAAGTGGTAAACTCAGATCTTTCGGGATCCATAACTTTCTCCCTAGTTCTTCGTTTTCAATGATTCTTCCACCAATGTTTAGAGTTACATGTCTACTTTAAAATGACGTAGGTTTAGTGGATTGAATCCTTCTCAGTTAGTGCGAGTTGGTCCGTGAAGTTGCCTACCTGAACAGCGCATAAAATACCAATTTTTCCAGAAAACGAATTCGATTTGCCTCGTTGGCGCATCTCTGGTACGATTCTGACCAAATTGAACCAATAATTCTATTCGTTTTTTGTGTTATTGTTCATACCCCTTTATCAATTTAACATATAACGCAGTAGATTGAGTGAATTTGGCAAATTCGAACTCGGCAACCCTTACGAACCCTAACTTCGAAACTGAATTCGAAAACCAGTGAAACCTGCATTATAGCTAGCGAATTTGGTATCGTTAGAACCGTAATTGAATTTCGAAACCATAGAAACAAGAATAACTCAATTTGGTTCTATAGATTGTGAGAGATTAGTGATTTACTACTCGAATCGAGTTGGGGGGTGGAGGATGAACTCGGCTTTCAGCAGCCGTTCGATTTTAGTTAAGAGATTTGGACGGCCGAGATTAAAACGTTTCAGAATTAGGTTATTAAAGCTTTTATTAATTCCAGTAAATAACCCTAACTTGTTGAGTTAATTTAAATACCTTCCCGAATGTATTTTGACTTGAAATTTTAACCATAGATTCCTTATTTAATCTAGTTTATTTTGATGTAAATTAATATGGTTTTGGAGTTTTTAAACGTAAGTTATGATTTTTGCAAGTTACGGGTTTTCTGGAATTATTTGGCTAAATTTAAAAGATATTTTTATGAAATAAAATTTTTATAATATGTCTAAAATGTTATAGTTACTGTATATTAAATTTGGGGATTTTTTGGCAATGGTAAAAGGTTTTAAAAATTGTGTTTATGAGTTTTTCATAAGAATAACTTATAATATATGGTTTTTAATGTAACCAAACATTAAAGTATGGTTTGTTAATTAACTTTTAAGCTGGGGAAAATAAGGGAAACTAAATTAACATTTTATAACAGTAAGTTTATAATTTTTTTGGTATTAGTAGCTTTTAAGAGAAGTGAAATTATTTACATATATGTATATATACTTATTTAAGTAGAAACTTATGTAAATCAAGGAATTTAATTATTTTACGTTTTGTTTATTATCTTATATGGGAGTTAATATTTTTAATTAAAACTAAGGGAAACATGAATATATATATATTTACATATATATAAAAGGGAATAAAGTAGTAACTTAGAGTAAAACAATGAACTAATAAATTAACACTTATAATAACTAAATATTATAAGAGCTAGTATCCTAAGATATAGTTAAAGGAAATACTTTATGAAACATACATGGAATGCAGTTAGTAATAAGATAGTTTAAATATAATAAGTTACGTAGGGAATGTCATAATTAAATTCTAATACAGGTATACTTATATATATTAAATAAATAAAGGAAAACACTTTATTTTATAAACCGTATATCGGTTGTAGTTATGCCTAAAAATTATTAAACATAATTAAATACAATAAAACTACATAAATAATGTTTTGAACAAATCCTAGTATATATAAGTATATACACATTAAACATAATAAAATTAAATCTTTTATAGGAAATATAATACGAAGGAATTAATAAGTTAAACTAAACCTCTACATAATACTAATAGAAGAATATTATATGAGGTGGTATTAAATTATAGTAATGTATTAGGCTTAAAGAGTTACCTTTGAATTTCCAAGGTTTATATGTAAACCATATTAAAATACATGTATAGTATTGTTTGTCAATGATCAGAATGTAAATCTAAAATTGGGATTAAGTAATTAATAAGTTAAAACTTAGGAAAAATTGTGATTAGATTACATAAAATGTTGCACAAATAGATCTTATTCTATAATTAATGATAAACAAATGTAATACGTTTACATCTAAATATTCTTAATATATAAACCATAATAAAATAAGTAAAATACTTTTACATCTAAATGTGAGGTGGATTAGTAAGTCTAGATTTAATCATTTCTTAACATTTATGGTATTGAAATATAACTTAATGTTTTAAGATAGACTCATTAAAAGGATTATGATATAATCTATATTAAACGATGGTTTGGAAATTTATCTAAATAATTATCCTTATGTTTCTTAGAATTAGATAAGCCATATAAAATACATTTATTACCAATATTCAGAATGTGAGTTTACAATTAAGTGAGGTATTTGGTAGTGAGAATTTGTAGGAAGGTTTATAAATAGGAATTTGATACTTAAAACCTTTGAACCTTTTATTAGATAAAACTAAGTTACATAAGATATTATATTGATATACTTTACGGTAATAGGAAGTAATGATAGGTTATTTGAATATAAAATATGAAAATTTTCATAATAGATTATCTTATTAAATAATTAACAATTTCACTTATGAACCAGAATTTAATTCTCTGATAAATTATACTCTATGTAGATATATTGTCCATCCTAAATACGATAAAGGAAATTAATTTATTAGGTTATTCCTTTGAAACCTTAGGTTTTGTAAAACAATTTAAAACGTATTTAAGGCATAAGTTTAATGAAGTTTAGTACAAAGGATTATGCATAGTCTATAGAGAGAATGTGTGTAGAAATAAAACATTTAGGAAATTAAATGTAAGTAAGGATACATAAAAGGTTATATTTAAACACCTTATTATATAGGTAATAATTAAGCAAATAATGTACCTTGTGAGTACTAAATGTAAGAGTTCGATAAGTCTAAGTTAACTATAGTATAGTTGTTTCAATACGAGAGGTAATTCAACATCTTATGACAAGATTATTAGACGGTTATAATAGGAAGTCATTCTGAACTAAGGATATGATAATTGAGTTTAGTGGTTCAATTAAATTATAATAAAATGTATCTACAACATTATGATTCCAATATACAAGATGTAGATCTTAATTAAGTTAAGGGAAAGACTTAATCATAACGGGTTATCTAGTAGATATTGTTTAAATACATAATCTTTACATTGTGAGATAATAGTATAGTATTCTGAGATGAGTCCATCACAGGTCATAATATAATGTTTATTCTAAATTAGGAATAAAGGTGTTGAGCTTGAGATTATTATTGAAATTCTTAGATTTAATTATATAATATAAAGACATTTATGATATAAAGGTCTCAAAAGTCTTGAATGTGAGGATTGTGGTTAAATATGAATAAAGTGGATAGGAGTGGACAGTTAGCAGGTGTTAATAAAATACATTCCTTGATCCTACAACCTTGGGCTATACAACCTTCTAAATAAGTCAAAGGTTATACATAACATTTAAGCAAGGGTTTATAGGATAATTGAGATTTGGAAGTAAGAGAGGAATTTATTTAAGTTTTACCTAGGGTACGGGTTATTGATAGTAAGTTATCTTCAATGTTTCTCAGAGAATTGTTGAATGTTGCACGAGTTTACTAGAACTGCTACGACGTTGACCAGATACGATTTCTCGTACTCCGTTACTTCTGTTGATTGACTTATGAGACGATTTCAAAAACGCTAACTGACTTTAAGAGGAATTTCTAAAAAGGAAATGGTGTGTGACTAACTCAGCTTGTGTGACTAACTGAGCCTTGAATATGAAACTTACATGGGCATTGGTTCCTTCTATTGGGTGCCCCGTTAGACATTGACTGCTTAGGGTTTACGCTTCTACACTCTGTAGGACTGAGTGTTTTGGTATTGCTCTGGGTAGTTAGTGATCTAGTGGGAGTTTGGAAAAAGGTCAATCTTGGAAAATTCTTCTTTCGACTCTGGATATCGTTTTCCATGAGCTGGTTCTTGAGGTTTCGACGTGCGCGCGTCTTCAATGGTAACAGTGAGGGATATACAGCCCCTCACTGTCTATCACGTCCCTTTTTGGGACAGGGGATATACAGCCCCTCACTGTTATCATTGAAGACGCGCGCACGTCGAAACCTCAAGAACCAGCTCATGGATGAAACGATATCCAGAGTCGAAAGAAGAATTTTCCAAGATTGACCTTTTTCCAAACTCCCACTAGATCACTAACTACCCAGAGTCATACCAAAACACTCAGTCCTACAGAGTGCAGAAGCGTAAACCCTAAGCAGTCAATGTCTAACGGGGCACCCAATAGAAGGAACCAATACCCATGTAAGTTTCATATTCGAGGCTCAGTTAGTCACACAAGCTGAGTTAGTCACACAACCATTTCCTTTTTAGAAATTCCTCTTAAAGTCAGTTAGCGTTTTTTGAAAATGTCTCATAAGTCAATCAGCAGAAGTAATGGAGTACGAGAAATCGTACCTGGTCAACGTCGTAGCAGTTCTAGTAAACTCGTGCAACATTCAACAATTCTCTGAAGAACATTGAAGATAACTTACTATCAATAACCCGTACCCTAGGTAAAACTTAAATAAATTCCTCTCTCTTACTTCCAAATCTCAATTATCCTATAAGCCTTTGCTTAAATGTTATGTATAACCTTTGACTTATTTAGAAGGTTGTATAGCCCAAAGTTGTAAGATCAAGAAATGTATTTTATTAACACCTGCTAACTGTCCACTCCTATCCACTTTATTCATATTTAACCACAATCCTCACATTCAAGACTTTTGAGACCTTTATATCATAAATGTGTTTATATTATATAATTAAATCTAAGAATTTCAATAATAATCTTAAGCTCAACACCTTTATTCCTAATTTAGAATAAACATTGTATTATGACCTGTGATGGATTATCTCACAATGTAAAGATTATGTATTTAAACAATATCTACTAGATAACCCGTTATGATTAAGTCTTTCCCTTAACTTAATTAAGATCTACATCTTGTATATTGGAAGCATAATGTTGTAGATACATTTTATTATAATTTAATTGAACCACTAAACTCAATTATCATATCCTTAGTTCAGAATGACTTCCTATTATAACCGTCTAATAATCTTGTCATAAGATGTTGAATTACCTCTCATATTGAAACAACTATACTATAGTTAACTTAGACTTATCGAACTCTTACATTTAGTACTCACAAGGTACATTATTTGCTTAATTATTACCTATATAATAAGGTGTTTAAATATAACCTTTTATGTATCCTTACTTACATTTAATTTCCTAAATGTTTTATTTTTACACACATTCTCTCTATAGACTATGCATAATCCTTTGTACTAAACTTCATTAAACTTATGCCTTAAATACTTTTTAAATTGTTTTACAAAACCTAAGGTTTCAAAGGAATAACCTAATAAATTAATTTCCTTTATCGTATTTATGATGGACAATATATCTTCATAGAGTATAATTTATCAGAGAATTAAATTCTGGTTCATAAGTGAAATTGTTAATTATTTAATAAGATAATCTATTATGAAAATTCTCATATTTTATATTCAAATAACCTATCACTACTTCCCATTACCGTAAAGTATATCAATATAATATCTTATGTAACTTAGTTTTATCTAATAAAAAGTTCAAAGGTTTTAAGTATCAAATTCCTATTTATAAACCTTCCTATAAATTCTCACTACCAAATACCTCACTTAATTGTAAACTCACATTCTGAATATTGGTAATAAATGTATTTTATATGGCTTATCTAATTCTAAGAAACTTAAGGATAATTATTTAGATAAATTTCCAAATCATCGTTTAATATAGATTATATCATAATCCTTTTAATGAGTCTTATCTTAAAACATTAAGTTATATTTCAATACCATAAATGTTAAGAAATGATTAAATCTAGACTTACTAATCCACCTCACATTTAGATGTAAAAGTATTTTACTTATTTTATTATGGTTTATATTAAGAATATTTAGATGTAAACGTATTACATTTGTTTATCATTAATTATAGAATAAGATCTATTTGTGTAACACTTTATGTAATCTAATCATAATTTTTCCTAAGTTTTAACTTATTAATTACTTAATCCCAATTTTAGATTTACATTCTGATCATTGACAAACAATACTATACATGTATTTTAATATGATTTACATATAAACCTTGGAAATTCAAAGGTAACTCTTTAAGCCTAATACATTACTATAATTTAATACCACCTCATATAATATTCTTCTATTAGTATTATGTAGAGGTTTAGTTTAACTTATTAATTCCTTCGTATTATATTTCCTATAAAAGATTTAATTTTATTATGTTTAATGTGTATATACTTGTATATACTAGGATTTGTTCAAAACATTATTTATGTAGTTTTATTGTATTTAATTATGTTTAATAATTTTTAGGCATAACTACAACCGATATACATTTATAAAATAAAGTGTTTTCCTTTATTTATTTAATATATATAAGTATACCTGTATTAGAATTTAATTAAGACATTCCCTACGTAACTTATTATATTTAAACTATCTTATTATTAACTGCATTCCATGTATGTTTCATAAAGTATTTCCTTTAACTATATCTTAGGATACTAGCTCTTATAATATTTAGTTATTATAAGTGTTAGTTCCTTGCTTTACTCTAAGTTACTACTTTATTCCCTTTTATATATATGTAAATATTCATATTTCCCTTAGTTTTAATTAAAAATATTAACTCCCATATAAGATAATAAACAAAACATAAAATAATTAAGAGTAAATTACTCAGAACCCTCTTGAGGATTTGGGATATTACAGTTAACCACCTTGTGTTTATCATAATTATTGGTAACCATCTCAAGGTTAAGGTATCTTTGACTACGAGCCCCCGAACTATAACTCTGTGATCAGAAAGTTAACTATGTGTTGACCTATCAGTTTAATCTCATTAATAATGCTAGAGTCGACGACAAAACTGCTTAATCAACATCGTCTAACTCTCTCTCATCCCACTTTAGATGCATTTTCAAGGAAGAATTGACATTTTTAGGAAAATAACAATGCATTAAGTAGTATTTTTCGTCCAGCATGACATTATTAATATGATTAAGCTGATAGGTCAACACGTAGTTAACTTTCGGATAACGGAGTTATAGTTCGGGGGCTCGTAGTCAAAGATACCTTAACCTCGAGGTGGTTACCAGTAATTATGATAAACACAAGGGGGTTAACTGTAATATCCTGAATCCTCAAGGGGGTTCTGAGTAATTTACTCAATAATTAAATTCCTTGATTTACATAAGTTTCTACTTAAATAAGTATATATACATATATGTAAATAATTTCACTTCTCTTAAAAGCTACTAATACCAAAACATTTATAAACTTACTGTTATAAAATGTTAATTTAGTTTCCCTTATTTTCCCCAGCTTAAAAGTTAATTAACAAACCATACTTTAATTTTTTATTACATAAAAACCATATATTATAAGTTATTCTTATCAAAAACTCATAAACACAATTTTTAAAACCTTTTACCATTGCCAAAAAATCCCCAAATTTAATATACAGTAACTATAACATTTTAGACATATTATAAAATTTTTATTTCATAAAATATCTTTTAATTTAGCAAATAATTCCAGAAAACCCGTAACTTGCAAAAATCAACTTAATTTTAAAACTCCAAAAACCATATTAATTACATCAAAAATACTAGATTAAATAAGGAATCTGTGATAAAATTTCAAGCAAAATACATTCGGGAAGGTATTTAAAGTAACTAACCAAGTAGGGTATTTACTGGAATAATAAAAGCTTTTAAAACCTAATTCTGAAACGTTTAATCTCGGCCGTTCCAAATCTCTTAACTAAAACTCGAACGGCTGCTGAAAGCCGAGTTCATCCTCCACCCCCCAACTCGATTCGAGTAGTAAATCACTAATCTCTACAATCTACAGAACCAAATGAGTTATTCTTGTTTCTATGGTTTCAAAATTCAATTACGGTTCTAATGATACCAAATCGCTAGCTAATGCAGGTTTCACTGGTTTTCGAATTCAGTTTCGACGTTAGGGTTCGTAAGGTTGACAGTTCGAATTTGCCAAATTCACTCAATCTACTGCGTTATATGATAAAGGGGTATGAACAATACAACAAAAACGAATAGAATTATTGGTTCCAATTTGGGTCGGAATCGTACCAGAGATGCGCCAACGAAGGCAAATCGAATTCGTTTTTGGAAAAATGGTTTTATGCGCTGTTCAGGTAGGCAACTTCACGGACCAACTCGCACTAACTGAGAAGGATTCAATCCACTAAAACCTAACGTATTTTTAAATAGAAACAGATGTAACTCTAAAACATTGGTGAAGGAATCATTGAAAACGAAGAGAACTAGGGAGAAAGGTTATGGATCCCGAAAGATCTGAGTTTACCACTTCGTTTTCGGAAAATTCGGGCAGGAATTCACACCGTGATCGAGTAGGGAACTTTAGACGGACTAGCGGCTTCCAAAACTATTACGAATCAGAATTTGGTCATCACAGCAGAAAGTTGTAGAGGGATTAGAGCTCTTCAACGAGCTAAAGAACACGAAATTTGGCTGAGAAACGTATGGCAAGACGAAGTTACTGATTTCAGAGAGAACCAGAATTTGGGTTACGAATTCGCAAGGTGGCAAACTTTGGCTCAATATTCCCGTCGATGTAGATAGTTAGAAGATGTATGAGTATGGTTGGAAAGGGAGATAAGGAGAAAAGAATTTAAAAGACGGACACTCGAAAATTCTAAAAGAGGAGAAAATTATGAAGGTCACAAGATAGGGCAAAACTTGATTTCTGTTACCGGAAATATAGGGGATAAAATGAATAGTGGTGGGGCGCGATACCGAGGCGCGCGATGAGTCAGCAAAACGTGAACGTCAGCTTTTTTTTCAAAAATTTGGCTCTAAACTTCATTTGATCATAACTTTGGCTAGGATGATGTGTTTTTTGACGATTTTTTATCGATTTCAATGGGTTTTCCATAACCTATTTATGGTATAGGTTTCATGGGCTGGTGTGACCATTCTCAAAAAGTCAACCCTAGCAAGGCTTAATAAGCTTAAGGTTTCCATAATTTTATTTTGACTTTTATGTTCAAAAACGATGTTCTGACTCTTTAAAAATTTATAATATATTCGGAGTGTTTAGAAATTTTCCCAAGATTTATCAACTTATAAATTTATTATTAAATTCATAATAACATATATATATATATAATAATTAAATATTATTGATTCTTAGAGTTAAATAGGAGGAATCCCCTAAAATAATTTTCCATAATAATATTAAAACTCATAATTCCATACAATAATTTAATATTCATAATTCCTTATACTAAGTTAATATTCATGTAATTCCATATAATATTTAATACTTAATAGTTATTAAAAGTTTAATAAAAGAAAATCCCCTAAATTAATTTAAATTAATTAGGGGTATTTCAGTATATCCCCTTAAAAGAAACTTGGTCTCACAAAGTTAAAAAATCAAACTAATAGGGCACTCACACCGCTTCGGCGATGTGCTGAGACAATAATAATTCCAATGAAATTCCATTACCAATCCAACCTTTATTTCCATCCCATTTCCATAATCACATTCCACTCGAGATTACTTAAAATCAAAACGAACCAAGATATACCAAGACATAGCATGATGAAAATCAACAGTCCCATGCTGTGTCATTATGTAAAAACCAAGCACATACAAACACCTCTCGTTCTGCTAATAAGGCAACATGGCATAATCTGGATGAGGTGACGAAGGAAGAGTATGCCAGTATATCCCCCTTAAAAGAGCTAAGGTACGCCCTCGTACCACTACTAACGACACATTCAAAGAATTCAACACCTTATTAACCAGCTTTGTTGTAAATTTTATTGCACCGTTGATTTTATCTGTGATCGATATATATATCTGTATCTCTTGATTGTTTTGTATTTGTATTTTCTTAATTGTTATAAAATTTTATCTTATGATTATTATCCATTCATTATATGTCCATTATATGTTCATTTTATCATATCAATTATATTAACAAGCTACAACTCAGGTGTAACACACTTGAGTAGTTTAAAATAATATTTCAGATCATTTAATAATCCTAGATAATCTTTCAAAATTATCTTCAAGGGTTTATTAGCCAACCATATGTTAAAACTCTATAAAATAAATATTTTTTGTGACTTTTCAAGTTTCAATTGTTTTTATAATTAACTATAGTATTCTAGACGAACCATTAGGTATTTACTTCATAAAATTTACTTATTATTTATTTACATAATTTCACACAAGACAGAGTTTTAGGAAGTTCTTATTAATTATAATGTAGCTCCAAAATCTGATTCCTTTATCTTAAAATTTATATATTTTTTTAAGGTAGGGACTCTATATAAAATTTTAAGTCAACTGAACTAGTCTAATGAAAACTCACTCACTCTTGGTGATTATTTTTCTTAAGGTTTATTCTATGTAAGTATTCTTCTGATCATTAGATCTTAGTACTCTCTTAGATAATGGTGGCTTTTGGTAAATATCACTCTTAGCGTGGCTTCTAAAATTTTATACATGTATAATGTTAAACTTCCAAGTAAACATGAGAATTTCCAATCTTTAAGTAACTCTCAATTTCTCACTAGATGCTCAATATTCCGAGTATTTAAGGATCAATGATATTTAGTTTAGTGTTACTCATGTGTTTTCACTCCATAGGTAAGTATTTTTCACCAAGGATTTAACTCGGTAAACTCTTTACATGTATGAATTTAGTACTGGATCTTAATATATAAGTTTTGAATTGTTCATTGTGGCTAGTAATGAAATATGCCTAGCTCAAGATTTCATGATGGTAACGTCTTACCACCACTTCCCCTCAAGTTCAACACAATCCATCACATGCGTAGAAGATTATATACGGTTAGATGACAAGGCTTGCCCAGCCCCTAAACTTCTAGAAGTGGGTGTGCACCCCCACTACTTTCAGCCTAGGAGTTCGTCGCACCAGGCACTTCCCGTAGGGTGTTAGGTTTAGGTATTTTCTTTCTAAAGTTAGCATAGAGTTTAGTGTGGTTTATGGGTTCGGGTGTATGCTACTAGTGTTTGTTAACTTAATAATTCTCTAGACTTAAGATTTATCCAAATATTACCTTTAGGCAACATTTGTACCAAGTAATTCTTGAGATTTATTTTTAAACCTTAAAGGAGTTGAAGTACTTTCACATAATATCAATACTAATGTAGTTATGTAAAGTTCTATTTGTATACTGTTTTCAACCAAAAGTATTCTTTAAAATTTCTAGGAGCATGTGTACTTGCTCTTAAGGAATTGTATTCTTAGCCATGTATTCTCCCTAAGTATGCTTTTGAAAATAGCTTAATATATGATTTATCCCAACCATAATCTTAACATACTCAATAGATGATATTCCAACCTATATTTCTACTGTAGTTTAATGTTCGAACAGAACAACAACACACCATTCTCTACAGACATTCATAAAAAGAAAGGTGTATAAAGAAATCATTCACTAATCTAAGAAAGGTTAGGAGTCGTGCTTTACTGGAATCCTCACTTCCCAATTCTAACCCAATTCCCTAGTTTTAAGTGCACCTATAATCTAAGTATTTCACTCAAAAAGGGACGTGATAGACAGTGAGGGGCTGTATATCCCCTGTCCCAAAAGGGACGTTGTAGACAGTGAGGGGCTGTATATCCCCTGTACTAAAAGGACGTACTTGGCGGTGAGGGTCATCTCTCCCAGATGAATTATTCCATTCTTGAGTTATTGGTTCTTGGATCTATCTTATTATTCCTAGTCCTTTGTGACTATCTGAGTCTTTATACTCCTAAAGGGAATTGGGTTTAACTAAGGCATTGGATGTTCACTAACACATGGTGTGGTTTTGTTTCACTAACTTTACCTTTCTGTTATTCGTCTTTATTCTTAACTTGTTATCTTTGGCTTGGTGACTTTGAAGTGCCTTGTTCCCCTGTTTTACTTTCAAGAGTTTAATTTCAAGTTACTGTTTCTTTTGAAGAGTTATGTTTTAAAGATTGTTTTTGGAGAATTGTACCAGTTCCATTCCAGGGAACTGACTCACCCCTCTCGGGGTGGGCTGTTTGGTTTCATCTTGTAGGTACAAATTGATTTACAGGTGGCCACAAAGAGCATGAGTGATTGGGATGGGATTAGGTTTATGGAGAGTGAATGTATTTTATTACTGTTATGTTAAGTTTTCTCGAAGTTCAGACCGTAGCTTTGTAAATTGTAAGTTGTAATTGGTGAGGTTTGATGCCGGGTGGTTGGAACCCGATGGTCAGTAATCGCCTTAGAGTTTTATTTCCGCTGTAATTATGGTAAATAGGGGCGTTACACTTTGCCTTCAGATCAACCGGTTCGGTAGCAAAGTGTTTAGCTAGCAGGCATGTGTTGAAAGGGATTGGGTCATCCATCTCCTTAATATCATTGAAGGTGATCTTTCTCCCCTCCTCCTTTGTGATTGATAGTGTAACACCCCAACTGTAAACTCCTCACTTAACAACCATTAGCAGCGGATAATTTACATAACACTTGACTTAATCAATGGGTGTTACACGCCGCTAGCCACCCACGTGGCTAACAAGGCTAATACATACACAATGTACCGGCCTGATGGACAAGATTACCGAGCACTACACTTTACATTACCAACTGTTTCTAAACTGAAACAAACACATTTACATTCCAATTGTACCGAGTATTTACAACCTATTGCCGTTAACAGTTTCGGTCTTACTATACTTACAAATACATAAGCAACTTAATTAACTACCCATGCATAAATAGCCACCCCGTCCTACTCTCGAACGGCTACCAGTTCCATTGTACCTGAAATGTAATGGGTGGCCCCAAAAGGGCTCAGCACCTTTGCTGGTATGGTAATCGTGCAGCCCGTATACTACCGGGCCACACACAACTAATTGTCATGTGAACATGCGATTGATTATATTTAGATCATGCATGACATACTCTAACACACAACACATTCAACGGGTATTCAATCATTGGGCATACAATCATCAAGTATAACACATTAACGTTTATTAATCACATTACTTGGTTCTTGGCCTAGAGGGTTTTTACCTCAAAAGTCTCACTCTTATTGATTAACACTTACCCATTTAAACCGGGCTCTACACAATACTTCTCATAATGATATGAACTTGATTTCACAAATCAATACACATGAACATAATACCACCACCTCATAACCATACACACACGACATAGCTCAGGGGCGAATCACGTGAAGATTCGAACCGAAATAAGAGTTAGTCAACATTTATAGAGTCTAGAGAACGATCGGTCCTCATGTCGATCTCAATACATATCACATTGCTGTTCTATTTGTCGAACGACAAACTTACACAAGGTGTGTCGGATCTAGAGGACCCAAGCACACCGTACACATATCCCTCTAACCCCGATCATAAGTCAAGGCAGGAGAGCCCCTTAATAAGGCTCGTGGGAGATTGAATTCCAAGAAGGAAAACAACTGAATAGAGAGGGAGTTGAATCAACTGTAGATATCAACACCCTAACACACGCGCGCAACTGGGACTCTCGGATTCCTCAGCCCCCAAGTTATACACTAGTTAGAAGCTCCCTCCATGGGGCACATCAGAACAAGTTACATTATAATTAGTCAAGTTTGATTAGACACAAAGGGGAGGTAAGATACCATCCGCATACATGAACATAACATCCATCTTACCGCAACATACACAAGGGCAACACACATCACACACAACCACTATATACAACTAACGCACGGATAGTCGAAGTTAGAATGTTCCCATAGGTTGGGACGTTTAAATCCGAATACCGATCTCTTATGTGATCATAGAGTTGGTTAGCTATAGTTTAACACATATTCGAGGTTAAACGGTATCAGAACAAAATATGCTACATAATTGAATTACTGTAAACTCATTTCATTCTTTATCTTGCAAGGTGGCAAACATACAAAAAAACAGGTTGGCATACAAGCTGGAATAACCCGGTAGGACACAGGTTGCAAGAAAACCATACCTGTCACCTGGACGATGGCTAGCCTAACGTGACGGTCTCTTAGTCCCGACTGCCATTTTGACTAGTTCTCATTCCTATAATTTATTCAGTCGAACGGTTAATCTCTTTATTAACTTCGACTTCTTGTCATTACCTACGATGTTTTCTTGTCGTTTCTTACATTTCGTTAACCTCTCAATTATCACTCACCTTATCTCAAGGTTTCTCACTAGTTAACACTTGTGATTATAAGTCCCTATAAACATTATTCATGTCGGTTAATTACCATACTTAACTTCCGTTTAACTAATTACTTCACATTAACATGTTATATACTTTCACATTTAAACTTATAACTAATCACCCTCCTAATTGTCATTATAATTCACCAAACATGTCTTAAACAACCTTATAACATCAATACCAAACAATCCCCATCATTAGGCTTCATTAAAACACATATTATTATAATTTATGTTGGTCCGGGACATGGTCCAACCCTATAGTCCCGGACCAACTCATTTTATAACATTCGGGTGATTTTTGACACTTGTCCGGGACTTGGTCCACCCCCAAGGTCCCGGACCAACTGTGAATTGTAGTTTCGGCACCATTTTTGACATGGTCCGGGACTTTAACCCTAGGCCAAGTCCCGGATCAACCTCTAACATGAATTCTCAAGCGTCTTTAAGGCGTGGTCCAGGACTTTATCCAAGGACCAAGTCCCGTACCATAGCAGAAACTGTTAAATTTGACAGTTTTCAATCTCTAATTTAACCTCAATTCTTACCCAATCTCTTCCTAATCTTTTCACATGTTTCCCATCATGTTAAAACACCTTAAACACTCATTACACCTCCTTAATCCATTGTCTATACCTATCTTTCGATTCTTGATAAATCCTACAATTTCCATATTCATTTTTGCACATCATGCACACTAGTGCATTCCAATCACTCTCATGGCAATTGCAACTTATCCTCTATCATTATGACCATACCAAATCTACTCAGACCCTTGCATTATCATTACTCAAGTCCATCCTTCATTTTCCAAGTCATGCACACTTGCTCTTTTTCTAGGAATTTCCAAGACACTACAACATGGTTTGCTACAGATTTTTGCTCAATCTTTCCCATCCTCCAACTAACACTCCACGGTGATTAACTAACTCAAATAAATCCCTATCAACACCTAGTTCACCCTAGGCCATTCTTCACTCATAACATCACCTAAACTCCTCAGGTCTCTACTGAAATTTTGCCATAACTTCGTTACTATATTAGCACACCCAAATTTCATCATCTTTATCACCTAATCCAACATATCCATAATTCAACTAACCAAACCCTTAGTGGGTTCTTACAACACACAATCTCAACATTTACACAACAGTATTCCCAAGGTACATTAATCATAAATAACTTGGCTCTAAGGCCTTTAAATCACACAATTTACACAATGCATTAAACAAAATCACAATTCTCTATTATAGAGAACAAACACATTCCCATCACATTTTTGGTTCATTCTTTTATTTACCCATCCCCAAAATTCTAACAAATATAAAATAAACATTAAGGTAAGTTTTTTACCTTAAGTTCTCAAATCCTTTGTTTCACTTCCTTCCTCCACTTCTCTATTTACAACCGGTTAATGGTGAAATACCCCGTAATTAAAAATAGTGATTAATTAGGCTAATGAATAATTTAGAAGCTTAATTAAGTGTAAATAATCATGAGGGAACAAATCCCGAAGAAAACGGATCTTTAAAATGGATTAAAAACACTAACGAACCTTAAAGCGTGTTTTTCGAGGAAACCGGAAAAACGTGACTTTAAGCGGGTCAAATAGACTCGTAACAATATTGGTCAACTAAATAATCATTAATAAATATTAGTGAAGCTTTAGAGCCAACAAAATCAATAAAACGAGAAATTAGTAAAAACTGTCAAAAACGGGAAGTTGTGGGGTAGAAACATAAATAACTAAAACTTATGTGTCCACTTTTAAAATAAAAAGTAAAGTTTGTGTGTGTGTGCTGGGTGCAGCCGACCCCATTCCTCTCCCCCTCTCTCACACACTCACACTCTCTTCTTATTTACAAAACAACAAAAATAATAAAGTAAACTAATCTACTTTACTCACTCACACTCTCTCTCTCCTATTCTCACATTCTCTTCACTCACGTATACACACAGCCCCTCCTCCTCTCTATTTCTTCTTCCTCCAACCGGTGGCCATGGGAGCTTGAGCAATCTCACAAAAACTCTACCTTCTCTCCTCTTGCTACTCTCTCAAACCTTCTCCAAAAATTGTAAAAATTACACCATTGTCTTCCTCTCATCAAGGGGAACACTTCCCTCTTTTCAAAATCTGAAAAAGGAAACTTTCATTTTCATGGGTATGGAGCATTTGGAGCTTCAAGACTACCACTAGAACCACCTTCTTCTCCTTGTTACATTGAGGTAAAAATATTCTTAAAACTCCATCTTTTTCCAGCCCTTGTGGGCAAAACAAAATTTGGAAACTAAACCCTTGTTGTTCTTTGTACTCTAGCCGATTTTGGCCTTGTTGGTGGAGTTGGAATCTTGTTCTTGAGCCACTCCAAACACTACTTACACCCTTGGAAGGTAATATATTCCTAAACCCTAGAAATTTACTTCAAAACATTAATGTAATCTAAGGGTTGGTTTTGGTATTGAAATGGTGTGTATGCATGGGTTGTAATGGTAGATTGTTGAGGTGCTATAACCGGTAGAGAGAGAGAGCGAGAGAAGGAAGAAGCAAGAAGAAGAAAGAAAACTAGAAGGAGAAACAAGGTAAGCTATGCTTGTCTTTGTGTAGTTTAGTAATGTATAATGTAACAGATTTTAATGGTGTAAATGTGTAGTGTACAATGGCAATGAGTAGAGGTATAATGTAGGAAAGAACCAAACTGTTTAAACCTTTGAAAGACAATTAAAAACTGTCACAAACATAGGTGGGGATTAATGTTTGAGTGCAGGAATTTTGGAGTGTTTTAGTATTGGTAATTGTGTATGAGAGCTATGTATATTGATGCTATTGAAAACAGGTGAATTGGGTAATAAGATGTGAGTGAAACAATGTGGTGAGAGTGTAAAAATATAGGGGAGACTATGGTAAAATTTACCTAGAAATAGAACACTTAGTGAAGTAGAAACTAGGTGAATAATATATGTTGTAACAGATTTTGAATAGAGCTAATTTATGGGTAGATGGAGAGAGGTGGCTAATGTATTGTAATGCATTAGGAGTGTTAGAAATGACATTAGAAGAGGGAGTTATAGAAGGGGAGTGATAGAGTAAAAATCTGTAGCACAATGCATTAAGGAAGAGACCAATATGAGTGTTGAATTGAAACTAGGAAGATTATGTGTATAAATTAGTATAGGATTGTGTAATGAATTAAGGAATGAAATAACATGATTTAGAGTGTTTTAGTAGTGCTAAAACATGTTAGGATGTATGTAGGAAGATTGGGGATACAATGGGTGAAAATAGGAAAGAAAAATAAGGTCTGTAGCACATTCTGCTACCGGCCGACCCAGAGCCTGGGTCGGACCGTGGGTCGGACTAGGCTTAAGCAACGAAGGTAAACAATCTGGAACTGGCCGACCCAGGGGCCGTGAGTCGGACGTGGGTCGGACGGAGCTTGGGTAACGGGACTAAAATTTACTGGAATGGGCCGACCCAGGGCTTGGGTCGGACCGTGGGTCGGACGACCCGTAACTTACAAAAAAAATGTATAACTATAGTAAGTATGTATATATATATACATATGTATACCCACATATACATATGTACATATATGCATGAGAGCACCAATGTTAAGTAAGCAAACAAATTAAAAGTAAGTAAATAAAATGTAAGTATAGGAATGTAAAGATTTAGTGAGAATGAATTAGAAAACGTAAGAGTAGTCAAGTTAAGTTAATTATAGTTAGATTAATCACTCGATTGTATGTATATCATAGGATTTGCTTTGTGAACACCGGAGGAACGTTGGGACACAAGTACAACGGTGAACGGTATGAATTCCTCATGCCCCGTATGCTATCTTGGTTACTTTGATTTGTGTGTTGTGTGCTAATTGATCACCAAATAAGATAAATGCACGAATCGGAGTTATCATGTTTACTTGTAAATATGTAGTGTTGTATATTGATGTATAGTATCTTTAATTTTTAGTTTGTATAATTCATGAAATGTATGGATGAATATGAATGTGTGTATGTATGTTGTGTTGTATTGTATTGTGATCGAATGTTAATGTGACTTCTAACTAATTCCTAACAAGCTAACCAATCTAACTTAAATTGGTAATTAAATTGGAATGAGTAGAAGTCCGATATAGTTTCGGCCACGCGTGAGGATGCGGCGACACAAGAGGTTGGATACAAGTCCTGACTCTTAAACTGGTCCGCGGCCCAAATCCCTTAAGTGGGTAGCATCCCGGATTGGTGAGTCAAGTAAATCCCGGAGGTGGGACGGTGTAGTCCCCGGGCCGGAGGTCATACCGACTTAACATGAGTATAAGTAAGTAAGTAAGAATGAGTAAATAAGTAAATGTAAGTAAATAGGTAAAAGTAAAATTAAGCATTGGGAATGAGTAAAAGAGTAAGAAGCATTCCGATTAACCCGGATGCGTAACTTGGCTAACACTGCGAAGGTAAGTATTGTGTGCACTATTTGTATGGTTGCCTTGAATTGTGTAATATATGGTATATGCATGTATGTTGTATGCGAAGCATGTATGTATGTAAAAATGAACCGCATGCCTATTTGACCTTAATTAGTCAGCGTGCCCTAGCTAGCACGCGGTATATGCGGAGTTCATGCGCAGCTTTTGCTGAGCCCCTTGGGGCGATGCTTTTAATATGGATGCAGGTACACGTGAAGGGTGAAGATGACGAAGTTGTAGTTAATTTCTTTTTGTCTGTGAACAGTGGATTATAATGTTTTTTTTTATCATTAAGTTTTCGTGGTACTAAGTAGTACACGACTGTAGTTTTTGGTTAGCCGGTGTACCATGGGGCACACCCTTTTGGACTATGAAAGAAAGATAGGATAATGAATGGTATAGATGAGTAGTTTGTTAAACTCATTCTTTTGGTAAACTTGAAAGGTTGTAAATGAATATACTTTGAATACTCGGTAATCCATGATGTAAGCGAATGGTATTTGTATTCAGTAGCATGTTTTAGTAGCTGGTATACTTTGATCATCAGACCGTGACTGTAAGTAAGGTAAGCTAGCTAGCCGTATGGGCGGTTAGCGGCGTTGTACCACCCGCCGTAGTAAGTAGTAGTATTTCCGCTGCGAACTGATAGGATTAACAGGACGATAGACGGTAAGCATAGGATTAACGGTAGGGGTGTTACAAAAGTGGTATCAGAGCGAAGTGTCGCTCTGATGTCCATAGTTAACGAGCATAGGGATTACCGAGTAGGATTTCAACGTCTTATGACGGATACTTAGAAAACCTAACTAGGAACTACCGTTGTTAACAACGGATACCCTTGACGTTCTTATGAATGATACCTTGCTTAATCTTACGAAGCCTAATGTGAATGTTAAATATTCAGATGTCAGGATGAGGCCGAGGTGGAACTAGAGGCGAAGCCTCTGAAGGACCTGGCGCGCAGACGATAGCAGAGATCGTCGCCGCCACGGTAGCGCAAATGCTACCACAAGTAATAACCGCGATGCAACAAACTCAGTAAAATCAGCAAACACAAGTGGGGCCAATCCCTCCCCCTCCACCCAGAGAAGCTAACTGGGTAAAAGCTGTAGCGGAACTCCGCCCTCCTTGCTTTAGGGGTGAGAGTGATCCGGCTAAGCTAGAAGCCTATATCTCCGAGATTGAGACGACATTCGAAACCCTCGAAGCTCCCGCCGGAGTTCGAGTTAGAGTTGCAGCCTACTATCTAAAAGATGCAGCCATGGACTGGTGGAAACTAGTCAAGCACGAGCATGTTAACGACCCCACATTCGATTGGGAATCATTCGCATCACTCCTCCGATCCAAGTATTACCCGGAACATGTCAAGACCAAGAAAAGGCTTGAACTTGACGCTTTGAAAATGACAGAGAAGATGTCTGTCGATGAGTACTACCGCACTTTCACTTCCATCCTCCGTCTTCTACCCGATCTAGGATACACCGGCCAGGTGTTGGTCGATCGCTTCTATGGCGGTCTGAGCCATCGCCTTCGGTACGGTATGGGCTACACACGATTTACCTCCCTTCAGGTAAATATCGGTTTAACCCTTAGTATCATTTCAATTCCTTGAATTCCTTGATTCCTTAAATCTCTTCTTTATCCCTTCTTAAATGAGAATCCCGGCTAATACCTGAAACTTCATGAGTGTTATCTCGCTGCTTCTCGCGTCGAAATCACTTGCCAACTACGGGATGAAGAAACCGCGCTTAAGCGCAAGGCCAACAACAAGAATACAAGTGCTGAGGAGCAGAACTAAGGGAAAAGTTGGAAAAAGAAGAAGGGGAACTTATTTCAGGCAATCCCAAAAGAAATTCCCAAGTGAGGGCAGTGCCCATGCTGGCAGGGCAAGCCAGTGAACTTCTTCAACTAGGCTCTTTGCCGCGGCCGGTGGCAGTGAAGCACACTGAGATCTTACCCACCTAAGGGTAAATTTCTTACAAGTCGTATTCGTACAAGTACCATATCTAGTATATCCACAATGTGCTAACCCCTCTAAACCTCAGGTTCTGGACTCCGGTTCCACCAAAGCCTTCTCCGACGGCCTCACCTAGTGTGCAGAAAGTGCAACCAAGAATCCCGGCAAGGATTGCTATGGGAGAGAAATTAAATGCTACAATTGCCAGAAACCGGAGCATACAGCCAAAGATATGCCCAGAGATTGCCAAGCCAAAAGGGAACTTCCAAGCTACAAACAGAGGGAAGACAAGGAGGTTGCATCTGGCGATGCACCGACCAGTAGGCACCACAAGGAGGAGGGATCCCGGGACCTCAGAGGGGTGCACCTCAGAGGCAGCCTGTCCTGCATGTGATTGACCGTGACGGGTCCGGTTCTAAGTCCGGCCCGGTAATTATCTAAACATGAATCCTGAAGAAGGCGTGACTAAGTAGAGAGTAAACTGTTTGAATGAATGCATGAGTAAATAAATTGAAGTGTGTATTAAGCATGAAATGAAGTAGTTGAAACTATAATCCCCGTAGATTGAAATTTGAAACCATAGGAAGCTTTAGTATCTGTTATCCGATACCGGTAAACCTAAATCAAGAAGAGATCGACATCACCAATCACTACTACACCAGCGAGCAGTGTCAGGTCATCCGACCAGGTATGATTTTATTAAAGGAATACCTGACACCCGAAGCCCAAATCTCAATCATCCGACGATACAACGAGCTAGGAACGGGTCAAGGTGGATTTTATACACCCGAATTCCCCAGTGGAGCGAAGATGAAGCTGAAAATGATGTGCTTGGGAAAGGACTAGAATCCTTATACCAAGACATACCAAGAGACACGAACACAAGATGGAGCAACGCCACCGACAATACCTCCAGAGTTTCAGACACTCGTCACACAATCAGTAGAACTTGCACAACAATGCGAACATGATCCGATCCCCGCACTTGAAGCGGACATTTGTATCGTCAACTTCTATGAGAAAGAAGGACGACTTGGGTTACACCAAGACAAGGACGAGACAGCGGAATCCCTCGAACGAAGAGTGCCCGTAGTGTCTTGGTCCATTGGTGATGACGTCGTATTTTTGTATAGCGCGCAGAAGCGTGTGGACCTCGCACATAAATTGGTATTGAGATCAGGAGATGTCCTAATCATGGGTGGAAACTCTAGGATGTTGTATCACGGGATCAACAAGATCAAGTTGAATACGGCACCACCGGCAATAATCAATGCCACACACATGAAACCAGGACGCCTGAACCTTACCTTTAGAAAGTATTAAGTTCATAGTATCATGTAATGTATTAGTAACGTGTATTAGAGACACGGTATGTATGATGGTTGGTTTATCAATAAAGAGCAGTGTTGATTTCAATTCCACTTGTGTCCACCATCAATACTTACGAAATTGTGACTTCAATAGGTTGTGGACTCGGTACCGAAGGTAACCTGAGTATCCTCACCGAAGCACAAGCCGACAAAAGCGGCACCATCTTAACGGGAACATTTCCTGTGAACGGCACTGATGCCAATGTGTTATTCGACTCCGGCGCCTCTCACACTTTCGTATCACCATCCTTCGTGAAGAGGTTGAAGCTAGATGCGGATGAGCTACCAAATTTTGTGGTTACTCTCCCATCGAAGGAGCGAGTAAAGTGTACCAAATATTATCAATCAGCCATCATCAAAATAAAAAATGAAACGTTTCCCATTTCCTTCATCGAATTCAATGGATTGGGATTTGACTTGATTATCAGGATGAATTGGTTGGAGCGGCACAAGGGTAGAATCCTCTGCGCCGAGCATCGATTGCTGCTCAAGAGTCCTTCTGGGGTTACTGTATCTTACCGCCAGAGACCGAGAGAGCCTTCGACCACACTCATATCTGCTATGGCTATGTACCGGGAGCTCAGAAAGGGCCATGAAGTGTATCTATGTTATGTACAAGACCTGGAGAGAGATCCAGAGTTCAATGATGAAGTACCGATTGTATCTGAATTTCCTGATGTATTCCCTAAGGAGCTACCCGGCATGCCACCTCGGAGAGCAGTGGAATTTGAAATCGACCTTTTGCCAGGTACCGGTCCCATTACTAGGGCACCGTACTGCATGGCACCTGTTGAAATGACAGAACTGAAAGAGCAGTTACGTGACTTACTCGACAAAGGGTTTATACGCCCGAGCGTATCACCCTGGGGAGCACCGGTCCTCTTTGTGAAGAAGAAGGACGGTAGCCTCCGACTTTGTATTGACTACCGCGAGCTGAATGCGGTTACAGTCAAAAATAAATACCCATTGCCACGCATCGACGACCTATTCGACCAGTTGAAAGGAGCCTCAGTCTTCTTCAAGATCGACCTCCGTTTGGGTATCATCAAATTGCTATTAAAGAGCAAGACATTGAGAAAACGACATTCCGTATCAGATATGGCCACTACGAATTCACCATCATGCCATTCAGTTTGTCAAACACACCAGCAAAATTCATGGACCTCATGAATCGTCTATTCAGTGAGCAGTTGGACACTTCGGTTGTTGTCTTCATCGACGACATCCTTGTATACTCAAAATCAGCAGAGGAACATGAAATTCACTTGAGAAAGTGCTTGAGACACTGCACGAGAACCAGCTGTATGCGAAGTTCTCCAAATGCGAGTTCTGGCTAGATCAGGTATCATTCCTTGGTCATGTCATCTCGAGCGCAGGTATCTCAGTTGACCCTTCTAAGATAGAAGCTGTACGATCATGGCCTAGACCCAAGACTGTTACCAACATTAGGAGCTTTCTTGGTCTAGCCGGTTACTACCGGAGATTTGTAAAGGACTTCTCGAAAGTCGCTAAGCCCATGACTACATTGAGGAAGAAAGATGCACCGTTTGTATGGACAGATGAGTGCGAATTATCGTTTCAGAGCCTTAAGTACTCATTGACCTCAGCGCCCATCCTTACTCTTCCAGAGGGCACAGAGGGATTTGAGGTATATTGCGACGCATCAGGCAAAGGAATGGGATGCGTGCTCATGCAGCATGACAAGGTTGTAGCTTATGCCTCTTGCCAGCTGAAAAAGCATGAGGAGAATTACCCGACTCACGACTTAGAGTTAGGAGCCATTGTCTTCGCCTTGAAGATATGGCGACACTATCTCTATGGGGTAAGCATCACCATCTACTCCGACCACAAGAGCTTACAGTATGTATTCACACAGAAAGAACTGAATTTGAGGCAAAGAAGGTGGATGGAGTTTCTTTCAGATTATGACATCGACCTACAGTATAAGGAAGGGAAGGCAAACATCGTAGCCGACGCCCTGAGCCGTTGAGCACACTCGCTCCATTCGCTACTCGCTTCTTCTAGCTTGGTTGACGAGGTGCGAGACGCTCAGTTGAGCGACCCTTACCTAACCGAAATCAGACAAAAGATCGAGAATGGTACATTTGAAAAGAAAAAGTATGACTTCAAGCTACATGAAGATGGTTTGATTCGGTTGAATGGCAGGATATGCGTCCCCCGAAGCAATGCTGAGCTAAGGGATCGCATCCTGCGAGAATCACACAGTTCCACATTATCAGTCCATCCGGGAGCCTCCAAGATGTACAAAGACATGAAGAGGTACTTCTGGTGGTCTGGAATGAAATCGGATGTAACAGAATTTGTATTGAGATGCTTAACATGCCAGAAGGTGAAATTTGAACATCGTAGACCGGGCGGAATGGTACAATCGATGCCAGTTCCGGAGTGGAAGTTTCATGATATCTCCATGGATTTTGTTGTAGGATTCCCACCTGCCAGGGGAGGACTCAACATGAGCTGGTTGTAGTCGATCGCCTCACCAAGGTTTCCAGATTCATACCGATGAAGGACACCTGGAAGGTAGTGAAGCTAGCTGAGGTATTTGACAAGGAGATTATCAGACATCACGGAGTCCCGAAAACCATAGTATCTGACCGCGATACCAGATTTCTTTCGAGATACTGGAGAGCTACACGGGAAGCGTTGGGTACAGAATTGAAGTTGAGTACCGCCTTCCATCCTCAGACCGACGGTCAAACAGAAAGGACCATCCAGACACTGGAGGACATGCTTCAGGCATGTGCCTTAGACTTTCAGGGGAGTTGGTTAGATAAGCTTCATCTTATCGAGTTCTCTTACAATAATAGCTATCACGCTTCGATTAAGATGTCGCCTTTCCAAGCCCTATACGGTAGACCTTGCCGTACACCCTTGTGTTGGGATGAGTCAAGTGAAGCGGTCATCATAGGACCAGAGTACCTTGAGCAAGTGCAAGCTGAAGTTCAGCAGATTAGAGCGAATATGAAGGCAGCCCAAGATAGACAGAAATCCTATGCGGATGTGCGACGACGCGACCTTGAGTTCGCCGTGGGCGACCAAGTGTTCTTGCGCGTTTCACCTATGAAGGGTGTCTTCCGATTTGGTCAGAAGGGCAAGCTAAGCCCAAAATTTGTAGGGCCGTACACTATCACCGAAAGAGTTGGATCCTTAGCCTACAGGTTAGCATTACTTGAGGACTTGGGACGTGTCCATGATGTATTTCATGTGTCACAACTCAAGAAGTATATCGCTGATCCTTCTCATGTCCTAGAGCCCGAGAGACTTTCCATTGAGCCGACTATGCGATATGTTGAAACCCCCGTGAGAATTCTTGATAGGAAGACCAGAGACACTCGCCATAAGTCTATACGAATGGTGAAGGTCCTATGGTCAAACCACGATGTCGAAGAAGCGACATGGGAATTGGAGGATGCCATGAAGGCTTAGTACCCACAGTTGTTCATAGACTAGAGAGTCCAGTATTTAGTAATACGGGTACGGGTCGTACCCCTTTTAAGGGGGGTAGAGCCTTTTTACTTTTGCATTGCTTCGGGGTAAGCATTGCATAGTGTGTAGGTATTGTAACAGATTTGGTATGGCACATGTAGTGCAAGTGAATTTGGTATGTGTATGTATGTATGTGCAATGTGTAGTGTATGGATATGTATGTACGATGTGTGATGTATTGTGTAATGTGTAATGCGAATTGTAACGATGTATTGTGTGATGGTATGTATGGAAACGTGGATGATGTATATGAATTGTGTATGATGCTTGAATGGTGTACGCTTGCAATGTGGAATGAAGTAAACACCTCATAGGTGGTAGAAAGACACATTATGGCAATTGGTTTGCCTAATGAATAGAATTATTTAAACTATTAACATTGAGCAACTTTGACGACAAAGTTTCTTAAGGGGGGTAGATTAAATACCCCGTAATTAAAAATAGTGATTAATTAGGCTAATGAATAATTTAGAAGCTTAATTAAGTGTAAATAATCATGAGGGAACAAATCCCGAAGAAAATGGATCCTTAAAATGGATTAAAAACACTAACGAACCTTAAAGCGCGTTTTTCGAGGAAACCGGAAAAACGTGACTTTAAGCGGGTCAAATAGACTCGTAACAATATTGGTCAACTAAATAAAATATTAGTGAAGCTTTAGAGCCAACAAAATTAATAAAACGAGAAATTAGTAAAAACTGTCAAAAACGGGAAGTTGTAGGGTAGAAACATAAATAACTAAAACTTATGTGTCCACTTTTAAAATAAAAAGTAAAGTTTGTGTGTGTGTGCTGGGTGCAGCCGACCCCATTCCTCTCCCCCTCTCTCACACCCTCACACTCTCTTCTTATTTACAAAACAACAAAAATAATAAAGTAAACTAATCTACTTTACTCACTCACACTCTCTCTCTCCTATTCTCACATTCTCTTCACTCACGTATACACACAGCCCCTCCTCCTCTCTATTTCTTCTCCCTCCAACCGGTGGCCATGGGAGCTTGAGCAATCTCACAAAAACTCTACCTTCTCTCCTCTTGCTACTCTCTCAAACCTTCTCCAAAAATTGTAAAAGTTACACCATTGTTTTCCTCTCATCAAGGGGAACACTTCCCTCTTTTCAATATCCGAAAAGGGCAACTTTCATCTCCATGGGTATGGAGCATTTGGAGCTTCAAGACTACCACTAGAACCACCTTCTTCTCCTTGTCACATTGAGCTAAAAATATTCTTAAAACTCCATCTTTTTCCAGGCCTTGTGGGCAAAACGAAATTTGGAAACTAAACCCTTGTTGTTCTTTGTACTCTAGCCGATTTTGGCCTTGTTGGTGGAGTTGGAATCTTGTTCTTGAGCCACTCCAAACACTACTTACACCCTTGGAAGGTAATATATTCCTAAACCCTAGAAATTTACTTCAAAACATTAATGTAATCTAAGGGTTGGTTTTGGTATTGAAATGGTGTGTATGCATGGGTTGTAATGGTAGATTGTTGAGGTGCTATAACCGGTAGAGAGAGAGAGAGTGAGAGAAGGAAGAAGGAAGAAGCAAGAAGAAGAAAGAAAACTAGAAGGAGAAACAAGGTAAGCTATGCTTGTCTTTGTGTAGTTGAGTAATGTATAATGTAACAGATTTTAATGGTGTAAATGTGTAGTACAATGGCAATGAGTAGAGGTATAATGTAGGAAAGAACCAAACTGTTTAAACCTTTGAAAGACAATTAAAAACTGTCACAAACATAGGTGGGGATTAATGTTTGAGTGCAGGAATTTTGGAGTGTTTTAGTATTGGTAATTGTGTATGAGAGCTATGTATATTGATGCTATTGAAAACAGGTGAATTGGGTAATAAGATGTGAGTGAAACAATGTGGTGAGAGTGTAAAAATATAGGGGAGACTATGGTAAAATTTACCTAGAAATAGAACACTTAGTGAACTAGAAACTAGGTGAATAATATATGTTGTAACAGATTTTGAATAGAGCTAATTTATGGGTAGATGGAGAGAGGTGGCTAATGTAATGTAATGCATTAGGAGTGTTAGAAATGACATTAGAAGAAGGAGTTATAGAAGGGGAGTGTTAGAGTAAAAATCTGTAGCACAATGCATCAAGGAAGAGACCAATATGAGTGTTGAATTGAAACTAGGAAGATTATGTGTATAAATTAGTATAGGATTGTGTAATGAATTAAGGAATGAAATAACATGATTTAGAGTGTTTTAGTAGTGCTAAAACATGTTAGGATGTATGTAGGAAGATTGGGGAAACAATGGGTGAAAATGGGAAAGAAAAATAAGGTCTGTAGTACATTCTGCTACCGGCCGACCCAGAGCCTGGGTCGGACCGTGGGTCGGACTAGGCTTAAGCAACGAAGGTAAACAATCTGGAACGGGCCGACCCAGGGGCCGTGAGTCGGACGTGGGTCGGACGGAGCTTGGGTAACGGGACTAAAATTTACTGGAATGGGCCGACCCAGGGCTTGGGTCGGACCGTGGGTCGGACGACCCGTAACTTACAAAAAAAATGTATAACTATAGTAAGTATGTATATATATATTTACATATGTATACCCACATATACATATGTACATATATGCATGAGAGCACCAATGTTAAGTAAGGAAACAAATTCAAAGTAAGTAAATAAAATGTAAGTATAGGAATGTAAAGATTTAGTGAGTATGAATTAGAAAACGTAAGAGTAGTCAAGTTAAGTTAATTATAGTTAGATTAATCACTCGATTGTATGTATATCATAGGATTTGCTTTGTGAACACCGGAGGAACGTTGGGACACAAGTACAACGGTGAACGGTATGAATTCCTCATGCCCCGTATGCTATCTTGGTTACTCTGATTTGTGTGTTGTGTGCTAATTGATCACAAAATAAGATAAATGCACGAATCGGAGTTATCATGTTTACTTGTGAATATGTAGTGTTGTATATTGATGTATAGTATCTTTAATTCTTAGTTTGTATAATTCATGAAATGTATGGATGAATATGAATGTGTGTATGTATGTTGTGTTGTATTGTGACCGAATGTTAATGTGATTGGACTTCTAACTAATTCCTAACAAGCTAACCAATCTAACTTAAATTGGTAATTAAATTGGAATGAGTAGAAGTCCGATATAGTTTCAGCCACATGTGAGGATGCGGAGACACAAGAGGTTGGATCCAAGTCCTGACTCTTAAACTGGTCCGCGGCCCAAATCCCTTAAGTGGGTAGCATCCCGGATTGGTGAGTCAAGTAAATCCTGGAGGTGGGACGGTGTAGTCCCGGGCCGGAGGTCATACCGACTTAACATGAGTATAAGTAAGTAAGTAAGAATGAGTAAATAAGTAAATGTAAGTAAATAGGTAAAAGTAAAAGTAAGCATTGGGAATGAGTAAAAGAGTAATAAGCATTCAGATTAACCCGGATGCGTAACTTGGCTAACACTGCGAAGGTAAGTATTGTGTGCACTATTTGTATGGTTGCCTTGAATTGTGTAATATATGGTATGTGCATGTATGTTGTATGCGAAGCATGTATGTATATTAAAAATGAACCGCATACCTATTTGACCTTAATTAGTCGGCGTGCCCTAGCTAGCACGCGGTATATGCGGAGTTCATGCGCAGCTTTTGCTGAGCCCCTAGGGGCGATGTTTTTAATATGGATGCAGGTACACGTGAAGGGTGAAGATGACGAAGTTGTAGTTTAATTTCTTTTTGTCTGTGAACAGTGGATTATGAATGGTGTACTAAGTAGTACACGGCTGTAGTTTTTGGTTAGCCGGTGTACCATGGGGTACACCCTTTTGGACTATGAAAGAAAGATAGGATAGTGAATGGTATAGATGAGTAGTTTGTTAAACTCATTCTTTTGGTAAACTTGAAAGGTTGTAAATGAATCTACTTTGAATACTCGGTAATCCATTGATGTAAGCGAATGGTATTTGTATTCAGTAAGCAATGTTTTAGTAGCTCGGTATACTTTGATCATCAGACCGTGACTGTAAGTAAGGTAAACCTAGCTAGCCGTATGGGCGGTTAGCGGCGTTGTACCACCCGCCGTAGTAAGTAGTAGTATTTCCGCTGCGAACTGGTAGGATTAACAGGACGATTAGACGGTAAGCATAGGATTAACGGTAGGGGTGTTACAAATGGGGTTATTGATAAGCTAAAGGCCGTGCCCAAGAACAACAATAATCACTAAACAAGTATTTAAATCTTGGGATAAACCCTAGAACACAAGGGAGTGCTTAGAGCACAAAAATGAGGGAATTACCTTCTCACTTTCAAATGAAGTGCCTTGGCAATCAAAGGAGCAAGCTCCAACACCTTCTTGAATATGAAACAAGGCTAGAACAAGGAGAGAAATGAAGTTTAAAATCCGGAAAAATCGGCCATGAAAGGAAACTGGGGAAAAGTAGGTGTTTTGAAGATTTTCTTACCTTAGAACAACCAAGAGAAGATTTGGCTCACAATGAGCTTCTTCTTTCTTCAAATGGAGATTTTCCATGGAGGTCAACTTCAATGTTTTGGGATTTTGAAAAGAGAGGAGTGTAGTGCTTGACGAGGGGGACACAAATATGCAATTTGTTTTTGGTTTGGAGCATTGGTGTGACTTGGGCAAGAGGAGGAAGATGAGAAGCCATTGAAGGAGCTTCTTTGGCGTGAGGAAGAAGAAGAAGGAAGAAATTTATGCTGGGAGGGGGAGTCTCATGGTGGAAAGAGAAAATAAATGGGAGAGAGAAGAGGGAAAAGTGAAATGAGAGGAGAGAGAGTAAAAATGGGGGTATATGTACTTTTTGTGAATAAAGTAGCATATATATGTTATAAGAGAGGGGGCAAAAATGTATGACTCATGGAGAAAGAGGAGTCATATTTTTATTTTACAATGAAAGAGAGTATTTTACTCTTATTACAATTTACACCCCATAAGTTCCCGTTTTTACACTATTCACTAATCCGGGCCCGTTTTCCGGATTTTTCTCATTTATTTAATTTTAATGGTTCTTAAGCTCCCATTAATGTTTAATTATAGTTATATGATCAACTATAATTTTTACGGGGTCATTTAACTGTTTAAAGTCACATTTTTGGGTTTTCTCGAAAAACACGCTTTAAAATTCTGTTAGCGTTTTAACTCATTATTTGGATTTGTTTTCTTAGGGAATTGTTCCCACATACTATTTAGGCCTAATTAAGCCCTAGGAATCCCTCTTGGGTCCTATTTGAGGTTATATACCTCCTATAATAATTAAATACATGTTTTTACGTTTTACGCGTTTTACGTGTTTTCTTATTTCTTTTGGTTTCTCTTTCTTCACCAAGATTCTTAAGGACTTAATTAACCTTGAAATAACATAATTATATGATTAATTAACACATTTAAGTTCGAGGTATTTCAGATAGGTTGGCCCACTTGTTAGTAATCTCCTCCACCGTCGAAGTTATTTTGTCCATCGTTCTTGCCTTACTCTTGTTTTTGTGAATCTCCCTCTTTGCTTTGTTAAAGATTTCTCTCTAGTTTATTTTTTGATTTGTAGGGAAGTATTTTGTTTTGCAGCTGAAGTGTAGCGTAAGTTGGCAATGCCATTCTTCTGGATATAAAATGGGATGGTTCTCTAGATGATTCACGGTTGTGGATTGCCGGAATTGAAACGTCGCAACCGCGCATGGCTGCATGGAGTTGAGGTCGGCTAGGCCTATACGTACCAGTCCTAGAGCACGCCACCTTCTCAGGCACTTGATTACACCCGGCGGAAAAGATATTGGGAAGCTCAAACGACACCGCCCAAAGGTAGGGAAAAAACAGAACTTTCGCTTTAAGAGAGAAGAGAAACTCTCGCTTTGAGAGAGCTTCGGTAGGCTGTGATTGATGCCAAAAATAAGAACGGTCTTTTTTATGACACTTAACCAGACTATAAAAATCAGTATGGTTAATGAGGGGGGGTAAGCGTTCAGGCCAAAAAAGCATCCGAGCGTGTATTAATGAATGGCAAATGATCAAGTCGAACCATTTCAGTAGCAGTAAGATCAGAGTGCCCGCGAATACTGTCCATTGTGAATGAGTATAATTTTATGTAGGTCTGGTAAATCATTGTGTAAATGATAGAAATGATACACGACATGAAATTTACATGAAGATACATGGTACATGACATGAAAATATTTTCATATATGGAATTTTATCTACGAAAACAAAATCCAAAAAAACCTGTAACGAAATATACGAAATTTATTCATGTGTACACGAATAACATGTGTACACGAATCAGTGAAATAAATGACTAACACATACATAACTGAAATACCAAAACATTATATTTACACGAATTAATGAAACAAATAAGTAACATGAAATTTATTTGTGTGTACACGAATTATATGTGTATACGAATTATTTACATGTATTTCGTGTATACACAATATGTCTACAATTAGATACGATACACGACACGTTAGTAAACCATGTATATACGATACACGACACAAAATTAGTTTCGTATATAAAATTAATACCTATACATGATAATGTCGTGTCGTGTTTTGGTTCGTATATTCATTTTTGTTACTTTTTTGTCGGGCCTAATTTTATGATGGAAAATTCACAATATGCCACTAAAATGTTTCATAATTCGTGATATACTCTTTTTTGAAACTTGTCCCTCATATGCCGCAAAGTTTTGTAATTCATAAAATGTCATGATTTGGTAACAGACGTTAATTGTGCGCTGGAAAAGAACCTTATTGCCCCTGACTATTTTATCTTTAATTTAGTGGTTTTTATAAAGACTATTTAAAAAACAGTTCACAATATACCCCTGTTTTTGTAAAAGTTCCCAAAATACACCTGTTTTTACAAAAAAGTTCACAATATACCATTGTTTTTATAAAAGGTTCACAATCTGCCGTTGTTTTTAGCAAAAAAGCTCACAATATGCCCCTATTTTCCTTTTAAGTTGTCATAATTGCTACTTTTTGTTCAAACGAAAAGCCTTACAATAACAGTTGAGCTTGTGGTTTCTTTCAATGATGGGCACCGAAAATGCAGGATCGATACAACCTCATCCTAAAGTAAAACACACTTTCAAAGAAACCACAAGCCCATTAGTTGTAGTATACCTTGCCAACCGAAGTTTTCTTGCGTGACACTTTGAAAGTGTGTCATACTTTAAGATGAGGGTTGTATCGATTCTACATCACTGGTGCCCACCATTGAAAGAAACCACAAGCCCAACAGTTGTAGTATGATGTTCCGTTTGAACAAAAAAAATAGTTGTTACAACAACTTAAACGGAAAATATGGGCATATTGTGATTTTTTTTTAAAACAAGAGCATATTGTGAACTATTTTGTAAAAACAAGGGTATTATGTCAACCTTTTGTAAAAACAGTGGTATATTGTGAACTTATTAAAAAAATTCAAAAAATAGTCATTATACAAAACCACTAACTTAAAAAAATAAAAATAAAATTATGAGGGGCAATATGGTCATTTTTCAGGGCACGGTTAACACCTGTTTGCCAAATCATGACATTTTGTGAATTTCAAAACATTTATGTGGTATATGAGGGATAAGTTCAAAAAAGGGCCATATCACAAATTATAAAACATTTTAGTGGTATATTGTGAATTTTCCCTTTTAAAAGTCTGGAATGGAAACCTTTGAGCTCAATTGGTTAAACTTCATCTTATTTTGTATCTTTCCTTTTTGGCGAGGTTTTGTGTGTCCCTCTCCGACTCATCGGCTTAGTTCCCTTTTTCCCGTTACATGCACTATCTTCTATAGAGCATGTGCGGCGGAGGTTGACTGTCTTTACTTTTTATTTCTTTTAATTGTTTTATTCAATTTGTTATCTCTTTTTTTATCTACTCTCACATGGCTTTTTTCTTAATGGAAAAGACATTCCTTCATGGTTTCTTTAATGTTCATACTCTCATCTCTCATACACTTGTATTTACATGTCAATATATTCTTTTTTGATGTTACGAAACTATGGTTCCTTTAATGTTTATACTCTAAGAGTCGGTTGTATTATTTGTCTCTTGTTCACTTAGTTTGCTTCAAGGGCTTTATGGGATTGCTTGGTGGTAGGGTTTGAGTTGTTGGTGGCGTGTGAGGTGATGTTATTGTGATGGTGAGAAGGTGAGTGATTTCCTTGCATGGCGGTGAAGTTAGGTGGTGGTGTTGCTTTCGGTGGCAAAACCAGTGAAATAAGTTGAGGTTGTTTCTTCCCATGAGCTACTGATTGGTGAATTGTCAGGGGTTGGGTGAAAAAATACCCTTAAAAAACTACATATAATATTCATATACATTGTAAATTATTGATCACCTTTATGTTAGTTAACTCAATATTTATACTTATCGTCTTGTAGTGTTGTTGATTATAATTATTGTTATATTTGTCATTATTTAATGATTTTAATATTATATTAATCAAATATATTTTTGTTATAGTAGCTATTTTATTAATATACAAGCTTTTTGAATGATTCGTATGTACATATACTAGACCTGTCAAACGGGATATCCTTTCGGGTTTTGGGTGATATCTATTTGGTCATTATCCGTTCGGGTCATTCCGGGTTTGGGTCATTCGGGTTCGGGTGTAATCAGGTTCGGGTTATAGAATCGGGTTTCTATTATTTCGGTCATAGTTAATTTTTTTGACAAAATTATTAAATAAAAGTATACCTAATTTCTATATAATTAAACTACACATAGAACATAAAAAAGTCAATACATTGCATATTATGAATTTTATTCTAATATAATAAGTTTAAGTGAATATTTGTTGTCATATCTATTCAGGTTATTCATGTTCGTGATAATTTAGGGTGACTATTATTTCATATATTCGAGTTTGACCAATTTTAAATTACTATTATTTCATGTCATTACGGGTTCGGGTCAGTTTCGGGTTATAAATGTTTTGGGTCTTTTCAGGTTCAAGTCATTTCGGGTTTAACCCAATCGGGTTTCGGGTTTATTATATTTAAATATTTTCAGGTTTCGGTCAGGTTTCAGGTTCAGATCAAACGAGCGGGTTTTCGGGTTGGGTCAAATTTTGACAGCTCTATATACTATTTGATAAAACGGGAATGTATATATTTATGTTCATAAAAGAAAATGTCTATTTATAATATTGGTTGTCATCAATTGATTGTTTTTTTTAATATCTCGGATTTAGTTTTATCATTCGCTATGATCGTATAATAAATTGACATCTTCTATAATGTTTTCAGTTCTTGAACTGCATTTATTATTATCACATGAGGTTATGTTGAATGCAGAGTTTTGTTACTGATTTGAGAACTTGACCTTGTCCAGACTTCTGTCCAAATGTGTACGTTCGGACGGGCCCGAGGGTAAGAGTGTCCATTCGTTTGATTCGGTTAACCAAAAACCGAATTTCTAAAAGGCGTAACTAAATTACATTAGTATAATCGATTTAACCAGAAACCGATTTAACCGAAAACTGATTTAACCAAAAACCGAAATTTTAAAGCCCTAAAACCGATAACTAAATCGAATTATTTTTTGGTTATCCGAATAACTGATTTAACCAAAATAACTGAAAAATAAAAATAAACCAAAATAATTGAAAACCAAGAAAAAAACAAAGTTACATAGTAAAAAACCGAAATATCCTAAAAACAAGGATATCACATACAAAATTGTAACAAAATGTAATCTACAAATTTGTTCCACCTCCACAACTTAGGCAGACTTTCAAATTTTATAAAAAATACCACAAAACGAGCAAGCAATTCCAAAATACAATAGTTGTCTTCACAACTTTCAAGTTCCATCAATGATCAATCTACCATGCTTCCTTGTTCCATCACCTTGGTTCCATCATCAGAATTTCATAAATATTAGATGTATGTATCTGCATTAAACAACCATCCCAAGAGTTCAGCTTTAGGTATATAATATAAATAATAGAATTTAGTTTGAAGTCCCTCTATCAGAAGGTTAGAAACAAATCTATTGTTTATAGTGTTATGAATTCGCTACAACAGTGCTAAAAGTTATATGCTAAATGTTGCCATAGGGTTTACCAGAAGAACAAAGCTAATCTTATAATTGACTCTTGTAAAGATGAATGATGACTTTATGAAATTTAACAAGACAAACGAGCACTACAGCCTCCCATTACATATTAATGTAAGAGCCCAACATAAGGCAAAACATGCGATAGATTGAAAAGAGAAAAAGATACCAAAAGAGGTTATAAGTTCCAGTCACAAACGTAAAAAAACAAGCGATTAAGATACCAAAAGAGGTGTTGGAAAATCCACCGCTATCACCATGGTGATTACCTTCCTAGGTGTTGGGATGGGTCAGTAAGTAAGCACCTAGAGGTTGTTTCTGTTGTTAATTGGTGGACGTACCTCATACACTGTCCTCTCATACAAACTATCCTAAAAAACTTAAGTGAAAGACCTATACTGGAAGAATAGAGAATATAGCAACAGAGAGTTGAGGGAAAAGAAGGAAAATTCGGATAATTTATATGTTTGGGCTAAATGCCGCATCCACCAGTGAGGCCAACAGTTAATGCACGACACATAATCCAGCACAATTGAACCACATTAATCCTAACATCAGCTTTACTGTTTCCACATTGTCAAGCACATGTGAGGGAAAGATTTTCAAGTTCAAGTGTGAGCTAGATATATCACATCAGAAGAAGGCAAATGCATCAGGTAGTTAATAAAAGAGTGAAGTAAACAATATGAAGTTCAATGAGAAAAGTGACTATGACTGCAAGTAAACAATATGAAGTTCTATTACTTGAATGAGTAGCTAATGAATACCTCAGGCCAGGGAAGTGATCAAACTCTTAATTAGCAACTGATAGAAGTAAAGCTGAACCTTGGACATGATCTATTAACTTGTACCAAATGGTTACTAGCAATTTCTTTATCTCATTGTCTATAATTAATTTTTCTACAAATATAGATAACCTCTCAGCCTTCTTTTAGGATCTACTAGGCATCTAATAAGTAATTAGGTGTTTATTTACTAGGAATGAGTCTGGGTCAGTTGTTAGGAGGTTGGATAGTCTTTTCAAATCATTGATGCATACTCTTACACCATAGATGCACAAAGAAGCCTCGAAAGAAAAAGAAAAATAAATAAATCATACATATAAATTAACTTCCGGAGCTAGAATCAGTACCTGAAATTTGGATAGCTCACTTCTCAGCAGCCACAAGTGGAGATGAAGAATGACGAGACAAGACAAATATACTAGAGTCGAGACACGCAGACACAACACAGAATCGACACCAACGGGCGACAACAAGTAGAACTAGAGATCGAAGAAGACCACAAATCATGAAGGAAAGAAACAGGAACATTAGGGATTCTCAAAAATTAACTTTGCAACCATGTTTTTATAATATGATAGGTAAACTTCATTATATAAGGTTTAGTTTCAGCCCTATAATTTTTAGATGAAATGTACATAAAAGGAACTCCAATCTAAACTCAAACAGCAACATACCTATTTTATAATACAAGGAAGGGAAGTGTAGAAAATAAACTTACCCTAATCCACATCTTTCAAACACCCAATATTGTTGATCCAACTGAATGGTTAGTCAATTCTGAAAAAGAAAAGATAATAATAAATTATTATGAACAAGTAAGTGTAACAACATAATACAAATTAATCTAATGTAAATATCTTTCTGCAGTTATTCCACCTCCTCGGGTTCTTCTTCTACCCCGGATGAAGATATTTGTTTTGTTAGCCAATTTTGCAAGCATATGAGATTCTGAACCATATTCACATTTATAGAGCTCCTAAAATCATCAAGTACTATTCCACTGATACTAAACGCTGATTTAGAGCTACAGTAGATATAGGGACATCCAACACATCTCAAGTCATCTCACTTAGTATGGGGAACTGTTCACAGTTGATCTTCCACCACTTTAGAAGATCAATTTATCTGACATGCTCTCATCATTTCCTATCATTGTCTTAAACTTTTTTTGCATCCCATATTTACTTTTCCCAAGTGAACTTTCAGAAGTAGAACAAGAAGATGAGAGAGAAGAAACTTCACCAGCAACATATGAAACAACTGGTTTGAACTTCCTTTCATACCAACTATACATTTCATGCAAAGATACCATCTCACTTAGTATGGGGAACCGTTCACAATTGGTCTTCCACTACTTTAGAACATCAATAGAATCATCTGTTGACTCCTCTTTCAAGTACCTCACAAGATCTGACATGCTCTCATCATTTCCTATCATTGTCTTAAACTTTTTTCCTATCCCATATTTACTTTTCCCAAGTCAACTTTCAGAAGAAGAACCAGACGATGGGAGAGAAGAAACTTCTCCAGCAACATTTGAAACAACTGGTTTGAACTTGTTTTCATACCAACTATACATCTCATGCAAAGATTCTCTGATTTGGGCACAAATCTTTTCCCCCAATATCTTATTTGACCCAAAATTCTCACCAACAACAAATTCAATATATTTGAGGTTTTGAGCAGGGTTTCATTTTTTCATATCACCTCAATACTTTCGATACTTTCCCTCATCCCCATAGCCATAGATCCGAACAACACATCATCACTTGCACAACACTCATCCAGCAAATCAGATATGTGCATCATCACATCAAAAAAGTTGTTAGAAGTGACATACAAAGAACCAGAAACTTTATTATTCACATCATAGAAATGCTCCAGAAAACCATTCAACCTTCTTGAAAGGATCCAGTCCTCCTCATCAAGAACACCGCCAGCATTAGCAATCAGGTCACGACTGAAATTTTGATCATCCTCCGCATAAATTTCAAATACTCTTTCAAATTTTTCAGTTGATGCTAAAATCAGGTATGTAGAATTCCACCTAGTACTCACATCTAAACGTAAGAATGTCTTACTCTCTATCTTTGTCCTTTCGATTCAACTCTTGAATTTCACAAGTCCAAGAGGAGATTTCTTAACATACCTCACAACATCTCTGATTTTCTTGATAGCAGTTTCAGCTTCGTTATCTTTTACTCCACTCATAACAACCAGATTTATAATATGAGCAACACATCTCATATGCATGTACTTACAGCCCAAAACAATATTTCCCCAATTCTTGATTTTTCTCTTCAAGTAATCAATGGCAACATCATTAGCACTAGCATTATCCACTGTCACTGTGAAGACCCTTTCTAAACCTCACCCTTTCTAAACCTCCTGTGTGGCTAGTGATGTGACAAAAGTTTAAAATTTTCTTATGCAAATTCAACTCCTTATCGATGTAATGTGTTGTCAAGGATAACTCAAATTTTGGATAGATGTCCATGTGTTAGTGGTTAGACAAACCATTTGTCTAGAGGATATTAGATAATCTTTTAAATTCAACTTTTCATCCTCATATTGTTGAAATATATCCCGAGCAACCATCTGCCTAGATGGAATATGAGCTCTAGGATTCAATTATTGAATGTAACATCTAAAACCATTTTTCTCCACAAACTTAAACGGCAGCTCATCAACAACAATTAGAGCTGATCATAATGTGTCCGGCCCGGTAGCCCGGTCCGACCCGGCCCGTAAAAAAGCCCGACGAGCCCGAACCCGATAGGGCTTCCGGGCGGGCCTGGACATAAAATTAGGCCTGAATGAAAAACCGGGCCGGGCCGCGGCACATTTTTTGAGCCCGTGGGCAAGCCCGGCCCGGCCCGATTTTATATTATTTATTATTATTTTTTAAAATGTAATATATACATATTTAATTTTTATATAATATACAAAAATTATATATATAAATTTTAAATAAGTTATATATATATATATTAATTTTAAATAAGTTATATATATATATAAATCTATATTAAAATAATTAATTTTAAATTTTTTTATTAATTTATATTAAAAAAATTAAAAAACCGGGCCGGGCGGGCCGGGCTTCAGCAAAGTCTGGAAAAAACCGGGCCTAGCCCGGCCCGGCCCGAGCATGTAAAAAACCGGGCTTGGTTTTTGAAAATAGGCCCGACGGGCCTAAAATTTTCCTCTGGCCCGGCCCGAACCTGGCCCGCCCGCCCGAATGATCACCTCTAACAACAATCATATGAGCCAATCTTCCTAGAATGAGCTTCATCAAATTTCTAATGAGATAACACACCTTGTCCTAAAATCAACTGTGACTGTGTATTATCCATCTCTTTATGTCTAAAACAAGCATTAGCATGAGCTCTCAATGAGCTAGTACCACTTTGGTTAGACGTACATGCAAGAAATTTATTACAATGCATGCATTTAGCCTTCAAGTTTCCATTAGCATCAGTTACCTTAGTGAAATGTTGCCACACATCTGACCTAGGTGTAGAGGTGATCAAATGGGCAGGCAGACTGGGTTTAGGCCAGGCCTGAAAAGAATTTTAGGCCCATCAGGCCTGTTTCTAATGTCCAAGCTCCTACATCTTACCCTTGAAACACATTACTAACTACCTTTTTATATCATAAAATGAGAATAATGAGAATTTGTTGCAGCTGGACAACACATAAAATATAATTAATCTATCTTCCTACATACTAGTCACTAGCTATAGAGAAAGATTTTAGTTCAATTTGAGAAAAAGATGTGTTATGCTGTATTTGGTTATTTTGATTTTAGTACTACACCGCTACTACTCACTCACTCATTTCTTACAATTACAAACCAAACATTCATTTACATAATTCCAAATCAAGTCAGTAGTGAATAACTTAACAATAACAACATACCATTGAAGCTCAACACCCCAGCCATGTCCTTAATCAAATGAAAATCAACCACCTTCTTAAAGTAAATGTTATCAAACTATGATAGCACCAATTTATGAGAGAGCAAATGTATTCAGCACCAGTTGATGAAAAATACTAGAATCAAAATTCAAATTGCAAATATATTTTATTAGACAAACTCATTTGATGCGGAGTAGGAAGAATGATACTTGAAGAACTTAGAACAGAGGAAACACATATTTATTGAGTAGACAGTCCAAGAGTACTGTAGTAGACAAATTCATCCAATGAGCAAGTGGCATGTGCTTTTTTTACTGGCTTTACATACCATTAGCGATCTTTCAACAAACTACATTTCCCCCATAAAAAAGCACGGACGCGATTAACAAACTTTCAAAAACAATGAGTGATCTAATTAATTACACCAAGAAGCAGAGGCACCAGCAAAAACCACAAACAACAACGGTGCGATTTTCATTTCAGGTAGAGACTCACAAGAAGAAACCATAGAAATTAGAATTTGAAGGAGCTCTGCTGTCGCTGACTGACTGGATCTTTCGTCACTCATGCTGCCGCCGTTCGTTGAAGAGGAGGAAGAAGGCGGACGCCATCGTCGATTCGTCGTTACGAATCATGCCGCCGTCGATCAAGTCTTAAGGAGAACGGGAGAGTGGAGGAGAGCAACGGCGCCGCCATAGGAGAATGGAGTTGTGACTTACTGGGAGTGGGAGGCGTGAAACCGTGGAAGTGGAACGGTGGAAGAACAAGTAGAATGGAGGTTGGAGGAGACTGAGTCTGAGAGAGAGACGAGAGTGAAGTCGCGACGTGAATTAGGTCAAAAAGATGTGTTTTATTAATTCGGTTATATGGATAACCGAATTGTGATTATATCAAAACCAAAAACTGAACCGAACAACTATTCAATTAACCGTATAACCGAAATATGAAATACGGTTAAAAGTTATAGTTAAAAAAAGTAAAAAAATACGGTTTTTGGTCAAATTTTGAATTGATCGAACCTAATGGACAACCCTACCCGTGGGTATTCTAGTTTTCTTCTAGTTGTTGTGTCTGGACATGTGTCCGGACTTGCATGTTTGGACAGCATGCAAGGACGAGTCTGGGTTGGAGTCTCGACATTGATTTAGACTTCTATGCCCGGACGTATGTCTGGACCCATGTAAGGATTTTGTCAGACTTGCATCCGGACATCGATGGTTTCTAGTCTCGACTTGCGTTTGGACTTCCGAGCTCGGACATACATCCTTCTATAATCGTTTCCATCACAATTTATCAATTTATAGAGCTTTAGTGATTGATAAACTTGAAGGTTGTTAGGGAATTCACGGGTATAAACCGGAATCTAACACGCCCAAAGATCGAACAATGGAAATAAAGCAAGACACAAAATATACGAGAAAACCCCCTTCAACTCAGGGTAAAAATATCGGGACCACAATATGATCCAAACTTCCACTATAATATTATGAGATTACAAAAGAGACACTCAATCCTCACCAACTTTCTAACTCCATCCCAAAGCGAGTTCACAACTTGGTGTAAAATACTACAACTTCTATTTTCTCACACTCACAAAATACAAAACTCTCAAATTTACCACCCAACTCTCTCAAAACTAAATCGGTTGTTGGATGGATTGAATTGTGCCAAGAATAAGCCTCTATTTATAGTGGTGGGTGATCCTCAAAGTCTTCTAGAATAACCATGAGTTTTGGTAATAAATCGCATAAAACTGCCCATACAATCCGCATTAAATGCTGACCGTTAACTCTCCACTATTAATGTCTCGACCATAAATGTTGACCATTAAATCCCCACCATAAATGCAGACCATTTAATTCTTCACCATAAATGTAGATATGAGTTCAAGGCAACTTTACAATTCTTCACCTTGACTTGAATTCATCAACAACTTGGTGCTTCACCTTCACATGACTGTTTGTTGGTCGGGAACCCAAAGAGTCAACAATCTCCCCCTCCAGCCAAAAAGAAGGAGATTGGATCATCAATGTTAAGGTTTGAGATGAATAATTTGTCTTTCGCGCGTCCCCATCGTGCAAACCAAAACCTCCTCTGAAAAGCATACTAGTTTTTCATTCTTCACACGAGCCGAAGCACCTTCATCATAACAAATGTTATTTTCCTTCATCTTACCTTGGAAAACGTAGTGTTTTCCGGTCAGCTACCTTCAAGGTCTTGCCTTGGCCATAATCTTTATAGCCTTCACGTGGCAACTGCCCCAATGCGATGATATTTGTGATGATCTTTGGCATGTACCTTACATTTCAAATATAATGCTCCTTTCCATTCTTCAACTTCAAGCGGCATCTCCAACACCTTGCAATTCCACATTCTCCTTGTTATCAATAGTAACTTGACCGAGATTTTCCATCTTCAAGGTCGTAAATGTGTCTAACTCCATACACATATGCATGGAGTGTTGTCATAAACCTACACGTTAATACATATAGATTTATAGCAAACTAAAAGGCAAGTGCACCTTAGTCGGAGTAGTACAACAAGGTCGTATCCACAGGGAAATTGTTCAATTATCCTAGTCTCGGTATTTAATAAAAACAGTAAAAAGGGGGTTTAGCCGGAGGCAAGCTTGATTTGTTGTTGGATCAGTACAGAAATAATAAAACAGTAAAATAAGGTGAATTAATTGATGTGGATGGAAAAAGGTATCCTAGGATAGCGGAGGAATTGCCTAAATTACTTAAACAGATTTATAACCTTCTCTCAATTATTTTGTCTATTAGAGTTAATAGGTGTCAGTTACTAACTCTTAGTAATAGCCTCAATATTTTCCTGCTCAACCCGGAGTGTAAATACCAAGGTTTATTCCTTTGTGGTACTTTGACTATCTCAAAATCATATGTTGATAGTTACCATAAAAATGTAGTAGTTTGTCACGTAACGTAAATCATTTAACAATATTTGCTGAAAGGAATTAAAGCAAGTTTAATAAGTGAGACAAGTGATAAATATTTATTTAAGTAATATTAGGATCAAACCCCATCCTAGGATACAAATAAAAATTACTCAGACATTAACGGAAATAAAAAGATAGCACTGATAGATTTAGCCATTGTTTCAGAGAAAGAACGGGTTTGCACTCGCTCTCAATTCTACTGCCTCTCTTCTATTTCTTATGTTCCTGCTGAGTACATAAGTATGGAGTGTTGTGGTGTTACAGGAGAAAATGAATGGAAGAGAATGGAGGAGTGTGGTGAGCGATGGTCTGTTTCCTCTAATCTCCCATACGTGTCCACTTCCTTTTGTTGAAGGTGCTGGGTTTATATAGAAGCAGATGGATGATTGAAGATAGAGCTGGAGAGGAGACAGAGCTGATTACGCGTGAGGGATTTAAGGCAGGCGCCTGATATGGTTTAATGGAGTAGATGGATATGTCTGTAGGCGCCGCAAAGGAAGAAGCAATTGGGGAAGACAGTCGGCGTAGTTGCAGCTCTATTTGTTGTCCGGTCTTTTTTCCACGGACAGTTCTATTTCTTGTTCGTCCATATTTCCACGGACACATTGTGTCCTTGCTTCTGTCCGTGCTTTTTTCCATGGACGTTTATGCCTTGTCCGCCCCTTGTCCTGCCATTTTTCCACGGTCAGCACACGGACATATGTCCGTCCGGCCCTTGTCCGGCCCTGGTTCCACGGGCACATAATGTCTGTCCGGCCCTTGTCCGGCCCTGGTTCCACGGACGTGTTTGCCCTATCCGGCCCTGTTTTAGCGGACACAACACGGACACAATTTGCATTGTGTGAACCACTAGTTCGGACCAGTGTGGTTCGGACGAAAATCGGTTTGCTTCTAAAATATTCGTTTCAGCTCCGATTTAAGATCCGTTTGCGCCCACGCGTTCGTCTCTTCGTCTACTTTGCTCCTAGCTTGGTTTTCCTCATGTTTAACCAATAAATTCATGAGATGACCAATAAAACATAAACTAGAGGAAAAACATACGATAAGTGAGAAATGAGCAAGAAAAGTGCTAATACAATAGATGAAATACACCTATAAAACATGCTCATTTGGACACTTATCACACCCCCACACTTACCTTTTGCTTGTCCTCAAGCAAATCCATGTACCCAAGCAAGTAGGGAATGCTCAATACTAACAAATATTATTATGAAGGGTTGGATAAACAGGTGAACAGTACATGATCTTTAAAATTTTCGAGGAGTGTGATCCATCAACTGCTGGTGGCACAGGTGTACTCAGGGTAAAAATAAAAATTAGAGTTTTGGGGTATGATCCGAAGTACTTCAATGCTTCTTAGTTAAGGTGACTTTGAGAACTTTTACCATGGCCAAATTCTCTCAAGAATGGGCATTGAGGAGAAAACAAAAGGAAAAATAGAATTATACATTTGCTTCACTTTTGCATAAGAGATGAGAAGATAATATGTAGGCATCAAGCCTTTGTTTTTAAGAACACTCAACTCTCTTTTGTTGGTTACCAATGGTGTCTCGCAAGTCCCATGTTTTATTATTATTTTTTGACAGAGAAGCACCCCTTAGCAATCCCTAAGAAAGAAGACAGAAGGAACCCCTGAGTAATAAAAATCCAACCATTTCAGATCATTTGGTCACACCGCATAAAAAATGCTCCTCAAAAGAAATCAAAATTTTAAAATTTGTACCATTTATCCCACAATTCATAACAATATTTATTTTTAAAGAGAACAACCCACATATAAAGGGTACCATTTATCCCACAATTCATAACAGTATTTATTTTTAAAGAGAACAACCCACATATAAAGGGTCCACGATATTGAATTTGGACAAACGCAAGATAAGAAGAGAGATTAAGCATTTTAAGCACAAAATGTCACCGAAAAGGGCACACTCCCCCACACTTAAATTGAACAATGTCCTCATTGTTCACCAGAAAAACAAAGGAGTGTTTTAGAAGACCTTTTCTGTAAGTAGATAAAATAGAGAGAACGCAAAGGTCACAAATAAACATTTAAGCACAGAACCTCTCCTCAGCAGAATTTATTCAAATAAAAGCATAATTAAAGAAACTGGTACTCCCCTGAGATTATTTTTGCCAGCGTTATAGGAGTTCCCCCACACTTGAGCTTCAGCCTCAAGTAGCGTAGCTTGGTTGCGGTGTAGACATGAAGTTGCACCTGCATAAGACACTAGAAGCAACCATACTACGAACAGGGTTAAAAGTTAACAAAAATAAAATTTAAAGAGAACCTGAAAATTAAAAGAGCATAAAAGCAAATAAAATAAAAGTTCATCCAGGTTGCCTCCCGGAAAGCTGCCCTTCTTTAACGTCTTTGGCTAGACGCTTTGGTTAGATCGAACCTGGGGGGTGGTTATGAGGAGGAGATCCAAAGCATGACTCGATGGTATTTTTGAGAGTCCACCTGGGTGCATGTTTTCTTTTCTTATCCCGCTCTTCATCAGGGATTGGTGGTGGTATCTCTGTAATGGGCATTCCGTCTGGAAGGGTGACAAAGAGAAGTGGACATGATGGTGATTGAGTGTCCCTCACAAACTTGAGATCCTTGGATTTGTTATCTGGAGACCTTCCTGATGCAAACTCCAGCTTTTCATCATAAGCTTGAAGGGTGATTATCCCCCGGGCTACCCAAATGTGCACATTGGCTGTGGCAAGGAAAGGTCGTCCAAGGATGAGAGGTGTAGTGGAGTTCTCTTCGATGTCCAAAATGACAAAATCGCATGGGAAGTATAAGTGTTCCACTTTGATGATAACATCCTCCACCACTCCGCTTGGGTAAGTTACCGAACCATTCGCCAGTTGAAGGGTCATCTTGGTCTTTTTCATTTCTCCAATTCCCAGCTTTTTGAAAGTGGAGAGGGGCATCAAATTTATGGAGGCACCCAGATCGCATAAGGAGTATGGATATGAGGTGCTACCAATTGTGACTGGAATGGTGAAACTGCCTGGATCATTGCATTTCGAAGGTAGTGGTTGTTGCAGAATAGCTGAGAAAACTACATTGAGTGGTACGGTACCGACTTCGGCCAATTTAGTTTTGTTGGAGATGAGGTGCTTGAGAAATTTTGCGTAGTTTAGCATTTTGGCAATGAGGTCTACAAACTGTATGTTGACGTTTAGTTGTTTCAGCATTGCCAGAAACTTCCCATATTCATTATCCAATTTCTGCTTTTGGATTCGATTGGGAAATGGTAGAGGCGGTTCTTGTGGAGAAGGTTTTGGAGCTGATGGAATAGTGAGAATGCTGGGAGATGTCTTTTCTACTGGGACCTCAACTCTTTCTTCACTATCCTCTTTGGATTCTTCTGACCTTTGCGGGATGTGAATTTCGTTGGTTTTTCTACCGCTTCTCAAGGTTATCGCCTTAACCTCTTCTTCTTTCTCTTCAAAATCGAGCTTTTCATTTTCATAGCCGGCCACCAAGTCTTTAAGGTAGGTATTCTCGGACTGAATGCGATTTTTATAGACTGTGGCGGTGCTTTCCAGTTCAGCTACATTCCTTTTGGATGTTTCGATTGCTATTACCCACTCTTGAAGGGAAGGGTGAAGTTCTGGAACCTTAGCTGTTTTGGCCACCTCCATCTTTTCTTCATTGTGTTCCTTCACATAGATGCATTTGGCTTGCTCTCTTGGATTTGGCTCCGTTTGGCTTGGGAGAGTCCCAGGCGGTGTTCGAGCAAGTTGTTCTGCAATTTGATTGAATTTACCTTCGATTTTTTGGTTGAAAGCTTCTTGTGCATAAAGCTAGTTTTGAGTCATAGACATGTACCCCTTCATCATCTCTTTGAGTTCCGTGTTTGGATCAACAGAGGATGAAGATGGTTGTTGTTGGTGGTGGAAACCTGGAGGGGCACCTTGTGCTCTATAACCCATATTAGAGTTTGGTTGGGGTCTGTTTCCCTGATAGGTATTGGAACTGTTGTTCTGCCCTGCTTGGTTCTGATCATTGTTTTTCCATGAGAAATTCGGGTGATTTCTCCATGGGTAGTTGTTGTTGATGTTATTGTTGTAGGAATTACCGGGGCGGTTTCCTATGAAGTTCACATCTTCGCACTGGCTTTTACCTTCGCATTGATGGGTTTCATGAGGACCGGCGCATATGACACATCCTTCTGGTGATGAACTTGGAGGTGAGGAAGCTATTGTCTTTACGATCTCGTTTTGAGATGTTGTTAGCTTCTCCACCATCTTTGCAAGGGACGAGATCTGGGCTGATAAATGATCCGTAGGCTCAACATGGAGTAGGCCTGCTGCTCGTGGCGTTCTTCCTTTGGATCTCGTCCACTGTCTTGTATTGCTCGTCATGGTTTCGAGAAGGTTCATCCCTTCTTGAGGAGATTTCATCATTAAACTTCCTCCTGTAGAGGAATTTACGAGTAGTCGGTTTCCATCATCCAGGCCATTGAAGAATGACAGGCAGAGGGATTGATCATCGAGACCATGGTGGGAACACTTCATTAGCATATCCTTGAATCTGTCCCATGCGTCGTACAACGTTTCTCCTGGTTCTTGACAGAATGAATTGATTTCTCCGATCAATTGCCTTGTTCTACTGGTTGGGTAGTATTTGACAAGGAACTTCTGGGCCATTTGTAGCCATGTATGGATTGATCGGGAGGGAAGAATTCGGTACCACCTGTTTGCTGAATCTCACAATGAGTGAGGAAATAGTTGTAGACGGATTCTTTCTTTGACGTTGCCGGTTTGACCAAAGGAATTACAGAAGTCTAGGAAGAGACTTAAATGATTTGGGGCTTCATCTGGATTTGCACCACTAAACTTGCCTAAATCCCGGACGGCGGTGATGTAGTGGGTTTTGAAAGCCCATCGTCCGGTTTCTTGCGGTGTTAGTTCGGGGAGAACTATGGCTGATGCCCTATTTTCGGTATCCGGTTGGTGGTAATCAGAGAGGGCACGGTGTTCTGGTTGATTTTCATGGTCCATTTCATCTATAACTTGGTTTTCGGCCATGTCTTGATTTCTCGGGTTTCTTCTTGTGTTAAATAAAGTGCGCTCGGGTTCGGGTCTCGGACTGATAAGTGGAGAACCTTGGGTTCGAGTGTTTGGCATGCACAGAAGATAACTTGATTTGTGAGAAACTGCGAAATTAATTAGTAAATAGATAAAGAAAAGCAAAGATACTGGTTAGGCTGATAAACTTTAATTTTAACAACAATTATATATATGTTTATATATATATATATTTTTAACGAGAATAAAATGACAGAAAATAAGTGAACAAAAAGAAACAAAAATAATTGCAGGTTAAGTAAATAATAAAAATAAAAATAAAAATAAAGAAAAAGGACAGAATTAAATTGCGGGAATTTAAATGACAAGGGAATTTAAAGAACTGAATTTAAATGTTAGTAGTTAGAGTACTGGAATTTAAATGACAGAAATTTAAATGACAGAACGTAAATGTTAGTAATTAGTTGACAGAATTTAAATGACAGAAATTTAAATGACAGAAATTTAAATGTTAGGAGTTAGTTTATAGAAATTTAAATGACAGAAATTTAAATGTTAGAAGTTAGATGACAGAAATTAAATGACTGAAATTTAAATGTTAGAAGTTAGATGACAGTAAATTAAATGACTAAAAAATAAATAACAGAAATTAATAAAAATAAAAATAAACAAACAACAAAATAATATAAACAGAATATTATAGTATAGGTAGTGAACTACCGAAAACTAGGGAAATTATCAATTTCCCCGGCAACGGTGCCAAAAACTTGTTGTCATAAACCTACACGTTAATACATATAGATTTATAGCAAACTAAAAGGCAAGTGCATCTTAGTCGGAGTAGTACAACAAGGTCGTATCCACAGGGAAATTGTTCAATTATCCTAGTCTCGGTATTTAATAAAAACAGTAAAAAGGGGGTTTAGCCGGAGGCAAGCTTGATTTGTTGTTGGATCAGTATAGAAATAATAAAACAATAAAATAAGGTGAATTAATTGATGTGGATGGAAAAAGGTATCCTAGGATAGCGGGGGAATTGCCTAAATTACTTAAACAGATTTATAACCTTCTCTCAATTATTTTGTCTATTAGAGTTAATAGGTGTCAGTTACTAACTCTTAGTAATAGCCTCAATATTTTCCTGCTCAACCCGGAGTGTAAATACCAAGGTTTATTCCTTTGTGGTACTTTGACTATCTCAAAATCATATGTTGATAGTTACCATAAAAATGCAGTAGTTTGTCACGTAACGTAAGCATTTAACAATATTGCTGAAAGGAATTAAAACAAGTTTTAATAAGTGAGACCTATAAATATTTATTTAAGTAATATTAGGATCAAACCCCATCCTAGGATACAAATAAAAATTACTCAGACATTAACGGAAATAAAAAGATAGCACAGATAGATTTAGCCATTGTTTCAGAGAAAGAACGGGTCTGCACTCGCTCTCAATTCTGCTGCCTCTCTTCTATTTCTTTTGTTCCTGCTGAGTACGTGAGTATGGAGTGTTGTGGTGTTACGGGAGAAAATGAATGGAAGAGAATGGAGGAGTGTGGTGAGCGATGGTCTTTTTCCTCTAATCTCCCGTACGTGCCACTTCCTTTTGTTGAAGGTGTTGGGTTTATATAGAAGCAGATGGATGATTGAAGATAGAGCTGGAGAGGAGACAGAGCTGATTACGCGTGAGGGATTTAAGGCAGGCGCCTGATATGGTTTAATGGAGTAGATGGATATGTCTGTAGGCGCCGCAAAGGAAGAAACAATTGGGGAAGACAGTCGGCGTAGTTGTAGCTCTATTAGTTGTCCGGTCATTTTTCCACAGACAGTTCTATTTCTTGTCCGTCCATATTTCCACGGACACATTGTATCCATGCTTCTGTCCGTGCTTTTTTCCACGGACGCTTATGCCTTGTCCGCCCCTTGTCCTGCCATTTTTCCACGGTCAGCACACGGACATATGTCCGTCCGGCCCTTGTCCGGCCCTGGTTCCACGGACACATAATGTATGTCTGGCCCTTGTCCGGCCCTGGTTCCACGGACGTGTTTGCCCTATCCGGCCCTATTTGAGCGGACACAATTTGCATTGTCCGAACCACTAGTTCGGACCAGTGTGGTTCGGAAGAAAATCGGTTTGCTTCTAAAATATTCATTTCAGCTCCGATTTAAGATCCGTTTGCGCCCACGACTTCAGATCTTCCACTATCTTGAACCCATTATCAATGGCCACGAGCACATCACCATGTGCATAGTTTGCATCCTCTTCATCTTCCACCTTGGCTTTTCCTTTCTCTTTAGAACTCTTAAACTCCTTCATATCTTCCCTCAGCTTACGACAATATGCTTGGATGTGACCATCCTTGTCACAATAATAGCATTTGCTGTCACCTGATCGTGAAGCAGATCTCCCCCTGGGCACACCTCTTCTTCCTTGATTTTGACCACGTTCTTCAGTAGAAGCCAAGGCTTGGTCATCATCTGTGGATTTTTTTCTTAAAAAGCATTTGATCATTGTCACGAACAATGGCAATAACCTCATCCAAATCCAGCGTGCTCCTCCCAAGCACGATCGTCTGCACAAGAGGCTTGTATGACTTTGGGAGTAAGCCTAGGAATAAGAACACCTTTTCTTGTGGCTCAATCACCTCATCAACATTAAGTAGCTGACTCAATAACTGATTAAAGAGGTTGATGTAATTATCAAGAGACCCACCTTCTTCCAACTTGAGGCCATAAAGCTCCATCTTTAAACACCTTATAAGTCAGTGACTTCGAGGCATAGATGTTCGTCAACTTATCCCGCAACGCCTTTAGGGTTGTCTCCGTTAAGAAATTGTATTTAACCTCTGGGGTGAGTGCCAATCGGATCGGGCTTGTCGCCTTTCTCTGGAGCTTTATCCAATCTGCAGCTTTCATTTCTGTTGGCATCGTCTCCTTCAAGGCTTGGTCAAGGCCTTGTTGCACCAAGAAATCTTCAATGGTATTTTCCATATGGTAAAACTCATATTTCCGTCAAACAACGAAATTACAAACTTTGCTTCATTTCCGCCCATAGCTCGGATACCACTTGGTAGGGAATTCATAGGTATAAACCGGAATCTAACACGCCAAAGATCGAACAATGGAAATAAAGCAAGACACAAAATATACGAGAAACCCCCCCCTTCAACTCAAGGTATAAATCTCGGGACCACAATATGATCCAAACTCCCACTATAATATTGTGAGATTACAAAAGAGGAACTTAATCCTCACCAACTCTCTAACTCCAGCCCGAAGCGAGTTCACAACTTGGTGTAGAATACTACAACTTCTCTTTTCTCACACTCACAAAATACAAAACTCTCAAATTTATCACCCAACTCTCTCAAAACTAAATCGGTTGTTGGATGGAATGAATTGTGCCAAGAATGAGCCTCTATTTACAGTGATGAGTGGTTCTCAAAATCTTCTAGAATAACCATGAGTTATGGTAATAAATCGCATAAAGCTGCCCATACAATCCGCATTAAATGCTGGCAATTAACTTTCCACTATTAATGTCTCCACCATAAATATCGACCATTAAATCCCCACCGTAAATGTTGACCATTAAATCTCCACCATAAATGCAGACCATTTAATTCTTCATCATAAAATGCATATATGAATTCAATGCAACTTTACAAAGGCTATAAACGTTTGGAAATGATAAACTGAGTTGTTGGAATTGATTTTACGTATTCTTTTAATCATGATTTTTACATATCCACGATAATTTATATATGTTTCCGTTTGTGATTAGAAATATGTACACCACCTTCTATAATCGTTTACAACACTATAATGGAAAAGATGACACTAACTATAATATATATTTTCCTTTGACCCTTCTCATTGAACCATACTCCCTCCTGTTCAAAATAAATGTCATTTTAGACATCTTCACACTTTTTAAGAAAGAGTTTGAAATGACTAGTGTGTCCTTATGTAACACCATTACTGCTAATACCGTCATTACTGTCTAAACTCCTCATACTTCCATACTTACGCAGCGGATACTTTCTTACACAACGGTGGGTGATACAATGCCGTTAGCCACGCACGTGACTAACAAGGCCTACTACTACTTACAGCATCGGTCTAATGGACCGGAACACCCGAGTACTACACAATTACAATCCATACTCCAATTACAACCGGGTACTACAATTCTCTATTCAATTCAATACTCCATAGTTACAATACAATATACCGAGTTTACTAAGATCCAAATCCAAATACAACGATTCTTTCAAGTTTATACATACTCATTAAGAGTCTAGCATCTACCCATTCCTCACAAACTACATACTTTCTAAATACATAATGGTGTACCCCTTGGTAGGTACACCGACACTTCGAAGGCTACAAGCCTTATACAATTCTTTACTATCTACAATTCATTCCTAGCTATCTAAGCATAGCCGCCGGTCTCTTACTGTGACCATAACAGCTTCGGGTACCTGTACAATAAAAACAGTGCCCCAAGGGGCTCCGCTTACGCTGCATATGAAATCCGCATACCCCGCGTACTAGCGAGGGTACGCCGACCACTTGGTCGAATACATGCAGTCCATTTTTCTCATACATACATGCTTCCAATCATAATATTACAATACATCACAAAGCATACATACATACATTTCCACACATACAAGGAAGACATTACAAGTCAACCATTCACACTTACCTTTACGGATATATGCTTCTATAATACATACACAATGCTTGTTAGCTTCTTTTACCCACCCGGGTTAATCGGGTGTACATTACTCTTGAAATACCCCGAACTTAAAAATGGTGATTTAATTATTTTTATATCGTATTTAAGGGCCTAACCGTGCCTAAGTAATTTTGGTAAGGAAAATAAATCCAAAAGAAATAAAGAAACGCTTTAAAAAGTGAAAAACGCTAAAGGAGCGTTAAATAACCATAGGAGGTATGAGACCTCGGTTAGCGTATTATGTGGATTCATAGGGTTTAATAAGACCCAAATAATATATGGGAACAACTCCTGAAGAAAACGGATCCAAATAAGGTATTAAAACGCTAATAGAGCTTTAGCGCACGTTTTTCGAGAAAACCCGAAAACGTGACTTTAAGCGGGTCAAATAGACTCGTAACAATTTTGGTCAACTAAATAATCATTAATAAATATTAGTGAAGCTTTAGAACCAATAAAATCAATAAAACGAGAGATTAGTAAAAACTGTCAAAAACGGGAAGTTGTGGGTAGAAACATAAATAACACAAACTTATGTGTCCAATAATGTAAAAAGAATTTTTAAAACCCTTGTGGGTCTGTGGGCTGTCCGATTTTGACCCCCCCTCTCTCACACTCACCTATCCTCTTATTAACTAAAGACAAAAGCAATAAAAGAAAACAAAAAGCAACTACATTACCCCACTCACCACTCTCTCTCCTCTCCATTCTATCTTCACTCACGTAATACCCTCACCCAGCCCCCTCTCTTTCTTCTTCTCCCCCAAGCATGCGACATTAATGGAGAAAGGAAGCAAACAACACAAAACCTCTCTTCTCTCCTTTGTAACTCCCTCAAATCTCTTCCAAAAATTATAAAAATACCACCATTGTAATCCTCTCACCAAGAGCTACGTTTCTATCTTTCCAAAATTCGAAAACACACATTTTCGTTTTTATGGGTATGCCCCATTTGGAGCTTCAAGACCACCATTAGAGCCACCTTGTTCTCCTTGTTCTTTTGAGGTAAAAATCTCTTTAAAACTCCATTGTTTTTCTAGCCTTAAAGGCAAAACGAATCTGGAGCTAAACCCTTGTTTGCTTCTTTGAATGCTAGCCGATTTTGGCTTCTTTGGAGAGTGAGAAGTCTTGTTCTTGAACCATTCCAAACAGCTCTTGCACCTTTGGAAGGTAATATAAATTCTAAACCCTAAAACCTATATTAGAACTTACATAATGGTTAGGGTTAAATTGTGTATTAAAGTAGTGTATTAAAATGTATATGTGAATGGGATGTAGTGTTAGAATTCGGTTTACAAACCGGTGGGGAGAAGAAGGAAAGAGGAAGGAGGAGGAAAGGAGAAGCTTGTGAGATAACAAGGTAATTATACTAACCTTTGTGTGTCTTTGTAGATAAGTATGTAACAGATTTTTAGTAATGAAAATATGTATTGTAAAAGGGTAGTGTGTTGGTAGTGTAATGTATGAGAGAACATAAATGTGTTAAACCTTTGTAAACAATTGAAAAACTGTCACAAACATAAATGGGTGAGTGCAGGAATTTAGTGTTGTTGGTATTGGTAACTGTATATGGGAGCTTGTATATTGTTGTTGCTTATGAACAGGTGAGATAATGATGTTAATGTGTGTATAAACAATGTGGTGAGAGTATAAAAATATAGGGGAGACCATGGCAAAATTTGCCTAGGATTAGAACACTTAGTGAATTAAAAACTAGGTGGAAAAAACATCTTGTAACAGATTTTTGGTTAGAACTGTTTGGTTGGAAGGTTTGGAGAGATAACTAGTGTATTGTAAGTTTTAGAAATGACATTATAAGAGGCATCTAAAGATGTAGAAGAAGGGAGTTTAAATCTGTAGCAAAATGCAACTTAGAAGAACATTGTAAGTGCTGAAATGAAAACTTAAGAAAATGAGTGAGTGAATTAGTATAAAAGGGTGTAACAGATTAGTAGTGGATTTAAACATGTTTAGGTGACTAATTAGGTGCTAAAATATGTGGGATTAAGTGTAGGAACAATGGGGAATTAATTAGGCAAAGTTTGGGGTTGTAACAGAGAAAGGAAAACTGGAAAACTGTCAATTTCGTAGCAGGGTCCGGGACCTACCTTGTGTAGCAAGTCCCGGACCGTGTTAAAATTTAGTTCGAGACTCACATACCCCCTTGGTCCGGGACTTACCCCCTGTACAAGGTCCCGGACCAGTATACAAAAACAGTCCGAGAGATGAGTTACGAGGTGGTCCGGGACTTAAGACCTGGATAAGGTCCCGGACCAACCTAAAAGTGTAAAAATAAGTGTTTTCAATGGTTTATAAAGTATGGAAGTGAATGGTAATGATAGTATAAGATAATTAGTACTTAATTAATGATGTTTAAAGGTCCTAAGAAGTGTAAACAAGTGTAGGAAATTAATGGGAAGTAAGGACATAGTTTGACATGAGTAAAACTAAGTATACTGGGATAACGGGGTAAGTACGGGAGTAGTAATTCTTTACGTACCGTATGAACATAGTATTAATAACATGTTTGAAACATTATCAGTGGAACAAGTGTGAACCAAGGAACAAGGGAACACACGGTAAAGCTAACCCCGGTGAAAGGTATGATTTTCTCATGCCCCGTATGCTAACCGAGTTACGTTGATTTGTGTGCTGTATGCCGGCTAATCAAGACTAAAGCATGAAAATGATTTATTGCCTTCATTGTATGTCTTGATGTATGTTGTGTGAGATAACCCTTCTTGATTGATTGTGTGGCTTCATTTAGTGCGTAGTTCGACTCATAAATGAGTCTTGTTGTGTAGTGACTCGTAGTAAGAGTCATGGTGTGAACTAATGGAAACGTAGCAACGCACTAAACTATCAAATCAATAAACGATAACGCAACCCAATGAACTCACTAGAATGTGAGAGAGTGTACGGGAGTAATAATCTCCCGATAACGGTAGGAGAACCGAAATGTATGATCCACAAATAATAAGTAGTGGAAGTATTTAAGTAACCTCTAGTAGAGGAATTAATCCTGGTGCAAGACATGAACCATGAGAGTAGTAAAGAATGATGAGGGACCTCCAAACCCCTTAGCAATTAGTCGACCCACTGTGAGAGGACCCGACTGATGTAAGTAATGACCCGAACATGAGAGTATTCGATATGTTGGGGAAACCCTTAAACCTGAGAATACTAGACGGTAGTAATTCCCTAAGCTAGTGGAGGTTATCAAGAGAGATACTTCTAGGCTAATCCAAGAGATTGTAAGATACTCCATGAGAGGAGTGTTGGGAATTTAAGTAGTCCGGTAGAAATGGACAATTGTATATTTGAGGAGCTAAGTGTATAGCCTTCAGATTGTAGGCCCGGTGGCGAGTCTTGTGTATAACTCCGCCCAGAGACCAAGTAATGAGTATTGCGTAAGTACGAGTATGTAATGAGTACCGAGTATTGAGTATGTATAAGTAAGTACTGAGTATTGAGTATAGAGTACGTATGAGTAAGTATTGAGTAATAAGTGTGTATGAGTAAGTACAGAGTATTGAGCAGTGAGTATGTACAAGTATAGTAACGAGTATGGAATAAGGAGTGTGTATGAGTAAGGGTATGAGCATGGAGTGAGGAGTATGTAAGAGTAAAGTAATGAGTAACAAGTAAGGAGCTGGTACGAGTAGAGTAATGAATATCGAACAACCCCGAAGTAGTAACGAGTAAGTAACTAATACGAACGGTCAACTATCGAATTGTCTTCCTTAGTAGATATTGAACCTTGTATGTGAATGTAAGTATTGATGAATGTATTGTGTAGTAATAGTATGTATGTATGCATGTAAAATGAACTCCATGTATATCCGACCCAAAGTAGTCGGCGTACCGCGGTTAGCACGCGGTATATGCGAATTTCATGCGCAGCGTAAGCTGACCCCCTCGGGGGACCGTTTTTAGTGTGCAGGTACCCGGAGCTGATCACCGTTCGAGAGAGTAGGACGGGGACTGCTACGTAAGCATGGGTAGTTGTATAGTAGGGATTGGTACTTGTAATGTAATGCGAATGTGGAAGCTTAAACTGTATCGGTAATTTAAGGATTGTAGTATACTCGGTGTAGTAATGTATTGGAGTTGTAATTGGATTAAGGATGAGTATGCAATGGGAAGTATTGTATTGTGTAGGTACTCGGTATGTTCATATTCATCAGACCGATAGTATGTAGTATTGTAACCCGCCTTGTTCGTCACGTGGGTGACTAACGGCGTTGTACACCCGCCGTTGTGTAAGGAGTATCCGCTGCGAAGGTAAGCATTTGTACAGTAATGACGGTATTAGCGGTAGGGGTATTACAAAAAGTGGTATCAGAGCGAAGTATCGCTCTGATGGATGAAATACCGAGTTTAGGTAAATACCGAGTTAGGAAGTAGAGACTTAGGGCTATGGGTTGAGTGCTAGTGTGTGAGGACGCTAGATAGGAATTTCCAGTGTGACCTGGATACCTACAGTAACCATACCCGCCCTCCGCGTCCCCCGTTATAAGTTGGGACAAGAACGCCAGAGAGATGGAAAGACCTCTCACACTCGGGTAACACCCGATCTGGCAGTACAAAACAAACCTTATTAGAAAAGAACCTGTCATATGGAAGAGTCCAAGAACTGGAAGTCCCGAAGACGGTTCCCGTTGGATGACAAGGACCGCACTTAATGGCGGAGGAATGAAGATCCTAAACACAAGGATAATGGAATTTATGGTACCATGGGGCGACATGCTTCGGAGTCGCGAGAACTATGTGTAGCCAGCAAGAAGAGAAGTACAATCGTGCAATGAAGCAAGGAAGATGGAGTAACAAGCCGACACAATAGAGTCTACGGACTGTAATCTTTGATGATACCAACAACGGTATACAAACCGACTAAGGAATTAGTCGAGGTTGGAATAATACCAAACCCACACGCCAAGAGGTCGTGATAACCGAATAACATAGTTCAGACAACTATGAAGCAAATCATAACACATACACCTATAGGACCACAACCTGGTTCCTAAGGATAAGTCAAGTCTCGTTAACCACACTGAAGGTGTGAGACACCCGGATGGACGACAATCATGTCAAGTATACTGAGAAGCGACTCAGGAGATCGATCACCCAGATCAAAAGATCAAAGGAGGATCTTATAAGACCACCAATTATGGATGGAAACGATACCGTAACCGGTACGCGTTAACCGAAAAACAACCTACCCGCGCACTTGCCCGGGGCAAGTGCAGCAACTACAAGACGGTTGGGAGACTTTTAACAACCCGCAAATACTTGATAAAGTACCGCTATGACGAATGGAGCAGATATAGGATCACCAATCCTAAGTACTTAAATAATGAAACCACGGAAAGGCTTAACGGCCGCCCATTGTATTCAAAACATACCAGTCAGCCGGAAGCTGAACCTGGTCAAGACCTGAATCATGGCAACGCCATGAAGAATTTCTTTTAACACCGAACTGTTATTTCAAAACCCAAATTTTTCTTTCAAAACCACAAACCCTTCTTTAAAACGTGGATTTAAAACTAAACCGACGGAATTTCGGTGAGTATCAAAGATGATACAAGAAGAGTTGACAACAGAATACTTCACCTAGGCGTGTGACGAACACTACGAGTGTACCCAAATACGGGATGTGGGACGACCGCACTCCGAAGGAGCTTGCGGGCCTGACGGATAGTTAGGTAAGTGGTAACGTGCCAAGACGGTACCCCACGTATGTATACATGTAGTGTACGAAACACGGGAAGTAGTCAACTCTGTTCTACGGACCATAAGTAGATTTAAAACAGAACAACTGGTTACCTCAACCGAACAAAGGAACTCAGATAAGGTACAAGCTAAGGAGTCAGAAACTCACTTCAGGAGAACCATTAAGAGTTGAAAGTGCAAGAAGCACTAACAACGGGATAAGACATTGGATATGTCTAGAAGATATTGAAGTAAAGCAGGATAACTGGAAGGAATACCCAGTCTAAGCACAGTAAGGCAAATGCCTAACATTAACACATCAGTGTTCAATGAACGGGATAGAATCCCCAGAACAACTACCACAAACACACAGGGTGATCATATAAGGTACCGAAGGATACCATTCACCACCAGGGGAAATACCAAACCGGTAAAAGCATAAGGAGAAACACCAATGGTCTACCTTAAGAACGGGAGACTTTATAAACCTTAACGGGAT